>VNJO01001094.1:20000-40466 GCA_008042535.1 Drosophila tani | reverse complement strand
TTTAGGGTATATATTCTGGTAAGTCTACATTTTAAGATGTAGGACGAACCTTTCTAGATTAGGTTTCATGTCTAATTTGAGCGGTAGGGGCCTTGAGAGACATGGAAGGTTTAATTTTTGATATATTGACTATGCAGTTGTTCGATGTTTCTGAAAATATCTTCTTTGGTTCTTGTTTTTCCAGTAAGCACTTATTATTGTAAGGTATTCTGAATACAAATACATCGAGCGTTTGAGGGTTTTCATAATTTCCCGAAGACTTTTTCTTTTTTTGAAGATATAAAGCATATTGGTCATCTTCAACACTTCAATTTTGATTTGGCCCATCTAAAGTGTTTTTTTTTCACTTGTCCATTGTTAAATATGTAAGAAGTTATTAAAAAACAATATATTTTGAGCCTAAGTGTCGATTAAATACTTCAAAATTGTAAAATAACACCGGTGTACTTATTATTTTGGCCAGGCCAAAAACGTCCATTCAGCACAAATTTAAGCATAGCTTTAAAAAAACGCGGTAAACCCCTCTAATTTTTTATTTAAATGATTCGCCATACTGTAACTTTTCAATATATAAACAATTGGCAGGCATTTATTCAAAAAGAATCGAGCAATAACCAAACAAAGTTGCACCATGACTATGTACTTATTATTTTGTCCAGTAGTGTACATACATATGTTACCTATATAACAAAAATATTTTTGGATATTTTTTTGTTACCTTTATAACAAAAATATTTTTGGATATTTTTTTTTAATGTTCTTTGTACATAAAAAAATATATTTTTCCTAATTTACCTAACTAAATTTAATCAAAATAGGTAGGTGAAACATTTTACAATTATCAATATTACTAATTAAGCAATTATTTATTATTAAGTAAACAAATTGCAAAGTTGCCAGATCAGAACTAAAAATCCAACTAACCGTTATTTTGGTAATTTAAATATTTTCTAAAGTAATGAATATGTAGAACTATTGTGCAAAATGTATCAGCGAGTGCAATCAACTGTCCTTGTCCCTATATCAACTCTGACCCACTGGGCGTGACATTCGAGCCTACGACCTCGCCTTGATTCTATTTTCCATTTATTCGGCTTACATTTTCCCCATTTTCGTACGCTTTGCTTTCGGTTTTGCTCGATTTTTTGCCCTTATTTGGTGATTTATATACGTATATGTGCTATTATCTGTTAGAAACAAGTGCCATAAAAAAGGCAATTGGGTAATTCATGAAGTACGTGAGTCTGTAACGATCACACGCTGATTGAGCAAGTGTAAATAAAATGAAACCCAATGAAGTGTAATGGTTTCCGATCCGAAATCGGTATCACTATCACATGCAACCAATATTTTTCAGTATTTTCAGGGCTAAGCACACACACAAAATCCCCCATTTCGAAGCGCCATCTGACCACCTTATCAAAATTATATTTATCATCATTACCCGTTATTAAGTTCATTTCCTTTTTCTTTTTGACCGAACAATACAAAAAAAAACACCGCGATATTACGTAATCACGGTGACAATCTTATCGAGAACCTCGGGAACGAAATGGAACGGAATGGCTATTATTATCATTACCGTTAGCCAGATTAGATTAACAACCAAACCGGTGGTTCCATTCTTTCCCAACAACTATTCTCTTTATAGCCCCACCATCATCTGATCGCTGAGAGGTGATTTTGCTTGGCTTTACTGTGGGGGGAGGGCCATAAGGTACTTGAAGTGCCCCGCCCAAATTGGGGAAGTTACTAAGCTCCAATTCAATATAAAATCATTCCGTGATATACTTTTTACAATGTTCTAAAAATGTGTCGTAAAGAAGAGTACAAAAATAATTATAGTTTTCCTTTTTTTGCACTTTTTATAATGTTTTAATAATGTCTCGAAAGAAAAGTAATTATGATACAGTAATATATATGAACAGTACTTCTTTTACAAAAATAATTATAGTTTTATATTTTTTATCCAGGTACTTGTTCTCCATATAAACATAGGTCCTCGGAAAATCACTATAGTGCGTCAGTTGGGCCCACGTCATTTAATAAAGGGAATTATCGCAGCTTTTGACGCAGGTGGGGATTGGATAAGATAAAAACATACTATATACGCTCATGGCACTCACGTAGTATCGTAGAGCTTGAAAATATCAAGCAAGAGAAGACTTTATTTGCCTTGATTAACGAAATATTTCATTTAGCATCTGTAAAAGTTTTATCATCTATTTGAAAGAGAACAGGTATAGTTTCCATATCGCCAAAGTTCCACCTATCGATCATTAGGGGCCACGACATACATAAATGTCACCGCTGATTGACTGCCGAATAGAACCTCGGGCCTTGAGAGATCCATTGCCGATATGGAACAGCAAGAGTTCGACATGAAAATTACATAAAATTGGAAATGAATAGAGGAAGAACGGGCCAAGAAAGCACCATATTTTGAAAGGGAAACGAGGCCTTGAAAACTAGCCCCGATAAGTGATCCAACCTTATAAATGAAAAGTGATTATCAGAACTATTGCCTTGTTTTTGTATAAACAAGAAAAGGACCTGAATCTATAGCAATACTTTTCTGAATAATAATTAGAGTGCACACTGTAGATGTGTCCTAGGAATGTGCTAGAAGCTCTGCTTTAAGCGCTTTAACCTTCAAGATGGGTGGCATTGGAGGTTCGGGTCGGGTCAAGCGGGGTTACCGTTATAGATATATATTTTTTGAGAGCTAGGAAAAGAGAGACAGGGAGAAAGAGGACGAAAGTCTGAGAGCGGTAGGAACACATGTGAATATTTGCACGTGCTGCGGGTGAGAGCAGCGCATGCGTCTTACCGTTAAGCCGTCCTTTTGCTCTCTCTCCTCTCTACCTTTCACAGGGTAAGTTGCGGCGAATTCCCGTTAAATGTGAAATGTGAAAACCACCACCGCTAATTTAATACACCACACCTATCCGCCCCCGTGCCACTCCTCTCTTTTCCACCAAAAACAGATGCACTAAAGAGGAGAGAGCTGGTGAGAGAAAGGTATGAAGAGAGAGCGAGAATGCCGGGTGAAGAGTAATTGGCAAATGAAAACAGCTGCAGTTGATGTTATTGATAAGGATATTAAGCCGTTATACGCGTGTAACTGTCTGAATTAACCTTTTGAACTCTGACATTGCGGTCACTTCAAGCTGCAGAATTGGTGTTAATAATCCTACAGTTGCTTGCTCAACTTGTGGCGATTTTGTCTATGGAATTACTTTGTTATTTAATAGATCTTTTTAAATTTGTGAAAATGGGGAATACGAAATGTATTTTTTTTTTTTTTTTTTTTTTACAAAAAGAGTCTCTGCAACAAAATTTTCTAATAATTACGTTCAATCTTCTTTTTATACATTTTTTTTTTTTTTTTCCTATTTCCATTCTTCTTAAACCCAAATTTTTTTCTGTTTTAATAAAACTAGCTTTTTATAACTTATCCAAAATCCCCTCTGTATATCGATCGGCTCACAAGTTCTATTAATTTTGTTTTGGTCTTGTTTCGAGAAAAAAAAAGTGAAAACCCATTTGTGGCTCAATGTTTTGTGTCTAAAAAAGGGCATGGAAATTCGTCGGGCCAAAAAAAGCATAGAAATGCGGGAAAAACTCAAAGCGCAGAAGCAAATGTACATATGTATGTATGTTATATGCACATTATGTACGCATCGAAGTACACAGCTGATGCAGCAGTTGAAAATCTACATAAATGGCTATGTAGAAACATACAGACATACATATATCCATATCCAATGATCTGAAAACCAGGCGTTGTAACCCCCATAGAAACTATAGAATGTGAATTTAAGAAAATATCATTACTTTTTCACCACATGAAAGAAGAATGCCAAAAGGCAGGGATAATTCAGTACTTCATTTTTTCACCACATGAAATAAGAATGCAAAAAGGCAGGGATAATTCAGTACCTGAATGTGATGTGATTGATATGAACGATGCATTTCCTTATGGATTCCTTCCTTACCCGACGAAACATAAATCACATGGCAACACACACACCTTTAACCTCCCATTTCCACTTCCCGTTTTTCCAATGAGCCATAAAATGCTTGCAATCGATCACTTTGCATTATAAATCAATGCGTGCAAATGAGGTGGTGTGTGCTCCGATGGGGGACAGAGAGCGGCTTACAAGCAGCATAAGCCACGGGGAGAGCGGCCCCACAGAGAGAAAGACTGAGAGAGAGGGACGGCTTTTTTGGTGTTGTGTCTGATGCGTATAACCATATTTGGCATTGCATTTGCCAACTGCAGTATATGCTGCTGCTGCTCTCTCGTTATCTTGCTCGCTGCTGCACCATGGTAGAAAATGTGGGGAGCGAGCGAGAGTGGGCATGCGCCGCATAAGCTGCGCTTGCTAACGGCTTTAGCATAGAGGCGCTCTCTCGCACTGCAGACCGGAAAAGTGGGGGAGAGCAAGAGGGGCAGCCAGAATGAAATAATAAAAATAAATTTGAACTTGAACTTCCCGCACCCGTCTCGGCGCTATTACGTGTGTGTGTGCGTGTGTCTGACTGTATGTGTGTGCTAAGTCGACGCCCCCGCCCAAAAAAGAACAAATAAAAAAAACGAAACAAAACCGGGGACACACACCCAACTACAGTGGTACCTCCCCAATGAACCTTTCTAGGATGCACTCCCTTTCTACAGGTCTTAATTGGGAATTTAACATTAATTTTATCTTTATAAATATATATATTTTTGTAGATAAAATAAATATCTTCGATTTAAGCAGTTACTGATTAAATAATTATCTTAAATTTAAGCAGTCACTGTTAAAATAAATAAAATTCCTCTTGTAGAATATTCACTGTAACTGAAAACACCCTCTTCCATTCCTTCTTGTGCTGCTTCCTCTTCTCCTTCAACTTGCCATCCTCATATGGCCTTAGGACTGTCCGTTTTGGATACTATATTTCGCATATAAATATGTGTGTAGCCATTTGTACACATGTATTTATATCTTTATATCGTTATATTGAATCGATTATGAGGCGACGTCTCCCAGCTAAGGTCCTCCAGTGGCGGCGGCGATGCGATTTGAATAATAACGATTTTTTTCGATCGCCTGCGAGTATAAAATAATTCATCGTTTCGTTTTCAACTCCATTTGGTTACTTTTCCCTTTTATTTCTCTGCCTCTTCAGCGTTCTGCGCCTGTGATCGGCATTCGTAATCGACCTCCGTTTCCGTTCGAGTGACTGATCAAGTGTATCTGTGTGTGCGAGTGGAGTGGAGATTGGGGAATGGAGAATTGGTGTGTCTCCATGGAGATGAGTTTTCTCCAAACATGAGTCTCCCATTCCACATCCCATATCTGCAACGGAAATCACTGTGAACGGCAGTCCACGTAGTGACGATGAGCACCGAGACTGTGGTGCACAAGGAGACTACTATATACAGCCGTATACATATACATATGCACATCAGTATATACATAAGTTATTGATCAGAAATCTGAGTCCAAAAGTATGGACACGTTTGGTATACAACTCAGACTGACCATTCATTTAATTTCTCACTAAGAATAAACGCCATCAATGCAGGTTCTCATTTTACTTTTCCACACACTATAGGAATTCTACTTCATAACTACGAACCACCTCAGAATTGTTTATGCATGCCACATTCTATGCATTCTACACCTGTTTCCCCCTCCACCAAGGTTGCTCCAGATCAAAATACACAATACCCATCGTCGTCGTCTCAAGGGAACATTTTTTTACAGTTAGAAATCGAGCGATATCGACGACGCGCCGCCTCTCTGATTATTATTTGTTGGTTTTGTGCGTGCCGCATACGCTGATAAGTTTCCAGGTGAAACCTGAAAAAAAATCCGATATGTGTAATCACAAAAGTGGTTACCTTGATACACACAGAAGCACCTGACAATCTCATTGAGTGTGCAGGTGTAGTGTAGGTGTTGGATAAGTGCCGTGGAGGTATCATTAGCTGTCCCCTTTTGGCGCCTCGGGATGACTCATTGGAGTTGAGTGGCAACCCCTAGGATTGCTCCTGAGGAGTATTTTGTAGTTGAGTGGCAACCCCTTTGATTATTCTTTTTGTACAAAAATCTTTCAAAAAACATATATAGTCGTAGAAATATTCCCGTTTTTATTTGTTTCCTCGCTCTTACTTTTACGATTTCTGTTTTATTCTTCAAATTGTTCAGCCCTTCCTTACACTTTTGTTTCGCTTCCTTTGCTTCCTTTTTTTTTTGGCTTTGGCGACGGGAAGCATTTGCAGCCACGCCCTTTTTGGAGAACTGTCATATAAATTAACACCCCCTCCCGTGCTGGGCAACGTGGGAAACTGTACAGTCTTTAACCCTCCGAATGCGATGTATACTTCAACCCTAGATGGTGCCTAGATAAGAACAAAATTAAGATTATGCCTTAACCATGAATAATACAAGATTATTACATTAGGCTAAGAACAACTGAGTTAAGAAGCTTCATAAATAATATAAAAACTAAGGTCGCTTAACCTTGATAAAATCATTTAATAAAAGAAAACGGCAAAAACCTAGAAAACACGCTTGATTTTACAAGAAAGAGACTTTAATAAATACAATTTTATATACATATATCAAAAGTGTCATTGTTGTGGAATTTGGTTTTATTTTTTGACAGATACACATCTTTAATGCTGGCACTGCTGCAGGGTTAATGACGCCTTTGAGGTTGGGGTCAAAGATCTACCCGTCCTTATTTATTCTTTTCTCCTCCTCGCTTTTGAAATGCGATTTTAAAGAGTTTTTCGAGAAAAAGGGTAGGGTGATATATGAATATATGCCCGACATTATCGGGGGAAGACTCTTGAGCTGCGTTATTTAATGCACTGGCATACACACACGCACACCCATATCGCCTCACTCTCTCGGATGCATCTGAGAGGCACATTAACTCCGCTGTTTCTTCGTCTTATCGGCATTATTTGGGCATTTCTTTTTTTCCAGTTTTGAATGACAGCAATCCGGAAGGGAGGCCCTCTGTCTGAGGAGATTGCCACCACCAGCAACCCAGGGATAGTGTGGGTAATGCCAAAACTACCATAAAGTGAGAATGGTGCACGGAATGCACCACCGCAGGCAATTAACAACAACAGCTGGTTTTTCACCCCCCGAAAAACCATTCAGATTCGGTTTCCAAAGGAAAAAAAGTTGGCCCAGGACTGGGAAACCTCGCTGCACTGCGCACTAACCACCCACCCCTCCCCCCGACGACGACAACGACGGGTGGGCTGGGGTTCAAGGTTGAGCCGCTGCTGCGACAGCGACCCTTATTTTGGCAATGGCAATCCCATAAGTAGATACAGTGGGAGAAAAAATATATGTACACATAATTTTTAAATATTTTAAATAAGTTTCTACATGTATCTAGCAATAGAAATAATATTTCCTTATTTCATTCTCAATTAAAAATAATATTTCTGTTTTTCTATAAAAGTTTACAATCTGATTTTTGTTTTTAAATATTTTATTTGAAGTTTTGTATGTATCTAGCAATAGAAATAATATTTCTTTCTTTCATTCTTAATTATAAATTAAATTTCCTTCATTCTTTCGTTATTATAACTAATATTTCTTTCTATCCATTAAAGTTTACAATCTGATTTTCCTTTTACTTTTAACTATTTAATAGTAAATACTAAGATGAAATTAAAATTAAAATAAAATAATACAGTTTATTACAAACTTCTTTTCATTTAAATATATATTATTACTATATTTATTTTCAGTGCCCTGCGACCCAATCCCAAATCGAAATCCCAACCCCTGCCCACCACTGTCTGCCGAAACTGCCCTGCGCATTCCCATTTGGGGTGGCAATTGTAACGGTACACGGGAACTGGACTGAGCCACCCCTATACCATACGCGTATATAAAATATCATATATGTGTACCCTATACCCTACACCCTATATCCTGCATATCCTTCAAATCCGGGTGAATCATTCCTGGTTCCTGCTTTTATTTTAAACTTTTTTTTTGCCAAATTTTCGCCAAAAGAAACGACTCTCAGCCCCGCACGTGTCACTTTCACAAAAATGTTCAAAAAAATACCCAAAAAAAATATAAGGAGAAATAAAATGGGGAGTGCAAAAACCGTGATGAGTCATGGACTTTGATTTTGTTTTATTTCCATACATATTTCAGATAAATGCATTCAACCCAATTGCATTCCACTTTTCGTTTTCTTTTCGGGCGTTTTTTTGTATTTTTTGCCTTTTTTGAAATGCTGAAATGGAAATGCAATTTGTTGCGGTCTGTTTACAGTCTCCGAAAAGCGTGATAAGCGATGTTTAAGTAGGGAGAAAGACAAAGGGGAAAAATCCATTAGATACATTGTTTCTTTCCACACTTTGTTTCAACGAATTAATTTCGTTTAAAAAAAAAAAAAAATGCTTCATTAAAATGCAATATGAAACCGTGTAAGACTAGACGTCTATGTGAGTGCCGCCCGCTTCTCTGAATTTCCGAAATTATTCATTCATTAATTGACTCTCTGTGATCTCATAGATGATTCATCCAATTGCTGATATTTATAATCAAATCAGAGAAGGAAAATTCCAGATGTGAACATGTTTTGTAATACTAAATAAAAGAAATATATAATATCAAATTTAAAAACTTTATAATATTATGAAATATTACTAACTTTCCTAACAAAAGGTCACACTATTTATAGGGCGTAAAATGCTTTCATTGTAAATTTTAAAGAAAGACATGTAAACCTATCAGTTTGGAAGAATTGCTTATCGGATTATCGAAATATCCAGTGTGATTAATAGTATTAATAGTATTAATCTCTCTTCCTTTCCTTCTGTCTCTTTCTTGGGTTTAGGTGCATCAAACGGTATCCCAAAATAAAAATTTACTTTCGCAAAAATTTGCCTAATAATTGAAGACTAAAAATAAAAATATGGCATTGTTGCATTTGTTTTTTGTTGGTGCATTTCGAGCGAGCGTTCACTCAAAATTCTAATTAGCTAGTGAAAGTCCATGTCTTCCTCTTCCGTCTCGCTCAAGCCGCCCCGTTAGCTTGATCTTCTTTTGTGTATGGTCAACATTGTCTATTTTGCCGTTTTCTTATGTGAACAATCGGACGGGAAAATAAGTATCAAAGTTTGCCATTTAAAATGCAAGGGAGATCTTCGGAGATAAATGTTGTCTGATGAAGTTTTGAATGGACAACGGTTCGCCAAGTGGATTAAATAGAGTTACCTAATAGATGGCAACAGATAAAGCGGGATGGCGTACTTTTATTGGAGAATTGGAGAATGGTATAAAGTAGCCCCTAAAAAGATCAAAAACTAAAGATAAAGCGGGATAGCGTACTTTTATTGGTGAAATGAAATGAAATAGAGTTGGAGAATTGAAGAATGGTATAAAGTAGCCCCTAAAAAGATAAAAAACTATGAAATCTCGTTTAATTTTTATAATATTTTCAGCTGTGCTCTAAATAAAGTTAAATTAAACCAATTTCCATATTGCAATAGCTTTGTACACATTTTCTATAGTCTTACCAAAAGAAAACACAATAAAGGTGATTGGCAAAAAAGTGTGTGACCATATTTGGGCAACTGTACGACACATGTACTTTTGGACATGTGTTTTCGATTATTTTTTTTGTTTTTGGTTGATTTCCTGAGATAGTAAAACGGCGGATGCAACGCCATATAGAATCGGCGATCGGGGATCGGGGATTACGTATGGCTACGCCTACGAACGAACAATGTGTCCATTTCGTTCCATTCAATATGGGCAACATTTTGAGTTTCCGCTTTTTAGTTTGAAATTTTTCGAAAATAGTTCGTTACATTTTGTCCATAAACAATCAACACACACACACACACAAGCAAAAGCTATTGATCAAAACAATTTGTTGACTTTTTTCTGTTGTTTTTTTTCGGGCATTTGTTGGATGTACATTTTTGGGATAAAAACCGATAAAAGCATTCGCTTCATTCAAAATGCCAACGACCAAAAACGGGCAACGACGACGTCAACTGCCACTAAACAGGGGCGGACTTGGAAAAGCTTTTCAAAGGGGTCCCCTAGGAAAATTAGATATAATTATTACTTATATTTATTAATTAATTTATAATCTGCATGACTTTTATCTTTTTAAATTTTCTCAACCCCTTACCCCCTTACGGAGGTAAGTCCGCCCCTGACTTGGAGACATCTCAATGTCAATGGCTTCAATTTGGGTGCGTGTGTGTGTGTGTGCTCGCTGTGGAGAGCTTGAAAATTGTGCGAACCCAAAAACACAACAACAAAATAAAACACTCAAAAATGTGTGTATAAAACAAATAAATTATACGAAAATTAATTTTAAAAAAAGAAAAGGAAAAGAAATGCCAAATACGTTGACATTGTGAGCTGCTTTTTTACGTCTTTGCGAATTTATTTCGATGTCATTTGTACGCACGAAAGACTCTCAACGTTCGTCTTTCAACTCTCGTGTCTCGCGTTTTATGGTACACATTGCGAAAGTGAAAAGCAGCCCCCTCCCAAAAACAAAAACAAAACCAACACAAAAATCGAGTAATGAATGCCATCAAAAAATAGCAGGCGCCGCCGCATAGACACAAAGCACGGAGATATTTCCAGAGATCTATTCGAAATTCTTCCGTTAACTTTCATTAAGCACAGCTCGGCGGCAGCTGGAGACAAAAACAAAAAGATTTTTTTTTACGGTCCGTATGTGTGTCTCCATTTCCAGGCTATGAACCGTTTCTCCTAGTTCTGCTTATCATCTGGAATATTGTCAGGTACAGTGGAGGGGCGTTGGATAGAAACCAAGCTTAGAGTGGATTGAATAAGTATTCAAGCTGATATGTCATTAATAAGTTATTAATTCGTTAATTTTTCTCGTTATTAAATTAAATTGTAGGTTATAGATCTTCATAACTCTTAAATTTTAGCTAATAAAATCAATTAATTTAATATTTTCAATAGTTGTAAGTTTTTAAGGGCAATATGAATGTCAAAATCTAGATTTTAATTATAAAATGTTGGTAGAATATGTTTTTCCCATAGAGAACTATTGACCAACGTTTTTTTTAGAGTTTATTGTAGAGCACCTCGCATTACTATTATTTTACCCTTGAGTGTTCTTAACTTTTTTTTTGCAGCTTGCTTCTTCCGTTGCTGGGAAACAAGTTTTGTTGTTGTTCTTTTCTTCTTTTTTGGATCTCTGCTCCAACTTCTGCTTCTGTTGCTGCTGCTGCTGCTTCTGTTATCTTCTGCTTCATTCCATTCTCATTCCGATTTCAAACGTAACTGTCAACAATAAATGAAGCTTAGCTCGGGAATACGAACATTTGATACCCTTCCTATTTAATTTATATACTGAGTAATTTGCAATTTTTAAGTTTTAGAAATAGCAAAGAAATGCTAAATTTTCTCCGTTTGTTTGTTTTTTAAAATCTTAATAACTGGCAAAAAGCATTGCAAGTCTCTATCCGAAATTATAATACCCTGCTAGGGTAAAGGGTATTGTGTAACAATGGGCAGCGGCGAGAGGCTGCTCTGTAGACGCAAGGCGGCCCCGTAGAATTGTGCCTATTCTTCGCCTGATTCTTCTGGCTGTTCTACAGGTGCGCTAGTGTTGTGTTTGGAAGACCTCCGACTTTCGAGGCGATCGCCAAACGGTTTCCGATGATCATGGCCATTATTATTATCATCATCATTACGATGCTTGTGTGTGTGTGTGTCTGTGTGTGAGTGTGCTTGTGGGTTTTTATGCTAAACGGTTCTCCCAGCTCAATTATTTATAATTTTTTCGTCCGAAGCGGGATTTGGTTTATATTATTGTTTGTATTTCTTGTTGTTGTTGTTTGTGTTTCGTGGCTTTACCGTTCAACTCGTTTAACTTTAGCTATTGTTGTTTCTTTAGTGGGTCTTCTTCGATAGTATTTTTTTATATTTTGTATTTTTTCTTCTCACCATCTCACAGCTTGTTTATCCCTCGAATTCGGCCGTTTCATATGCAAAGTAACCCCCAGCGAATAAATGTACATTACGATCTGATGGATGATTCATTCCAAAAGCAAGGAATCACTCGAATTACAGTGGAATTTCCCTAACACGTTTACGTGTGACTCACACAAACAAATGCTAATGACTACGTTCTGTTATTTAACTAAGCGAGTGAGTCGGAGAATCCTAAATCAATAACAGAAAAAACTAGACTTTTTGGCGTATTTATTAAGACGAGCTTGATTATCTTAAGTTTGCAAACTTAAAATTCTCATTATCTATGAATTAACAACTTTATATTCATGTTCCTTAGTGTATAACCCTTTTTATAGTGTGACCAGAGCATACTTATCTTAACTGGCCTGTTACATTAGGTACTTCTAATCTCTTATATAATTATAATAAAATTATTATCAGTATTATTATCAGATCAGTAAACCTGAACCCAGTTTAAGTTATTAAAGTCCAACTGTAATGACTCATTGACCGAATTTATTAATTTAAATTGCACTTTTTTTTCACACTTTTTCAACTATCACTAAAGGTATCGATGGTGGAGATCTGTTATTTTTTTCTGAGTCAGCCAACACACTTGACTTGACAAAAAAGTAATACGTAGTATATATATTTATTTTCAGCACACTCTTATCAGCCAGTTAGTTAATCGCCATTGAAATAAATACACAATTTTACTCACACAAATATTTCATTATAATTTATTGGCTGTTGGGAAATAGTAATGGTAATGGGCCTACGTGTCCACCAGTATATAATGGTATTTATGGCTGTGATAACCGAGTGTAAGGGCGCCAATGGAATTGTTTTCCAATCAACCACAAAGAAGGAAAAAGTAGGAGCCCGCATTTGGAGTGAAAAAGGGAGGATAAGGGCTTAAAGATAATGGTACAAGCAACAAGTTACAGGGTTTATATTTATATATATTTTTGATAATGCAAATTCCAGAGACTGAGACAAAATCATGCGGGACAAAATTGATAACTCAGTCCAGTAAAAACTATATACATATTTTACCAAAAAATAAACTGCGTTCTTCCCTAACTTACTGAAGTGAAAAAGTAACCCTAAGTCTCAGTAATCTACCATGGCACACTTTATAGATAACACACTTTATAGATATTTTATCAATAATTCGTGGTATTATATGCCAAGTTATGATGACTAACTTTTAACTTAAACTTTATTTTCGGGAAAAATATTTAGCCAAGTCAAACCTTTAGCAAATATTTAACCTAAAGTAGAATCAATAACGGCATTACTCAACTGATTAGTAAGATGGCTATTTATAAGCCTCAGAAGCAACTTATATTATCAATCTTATTTAACGCTCAGGTAGTGATTCTCCCCATGTAAATTGTGTAACGTAATCTCAAGCAAATATATTATAATCTTATCCTACACAAACGTGAATATATCAACGACAACCGGTTTCATAAAAACGTTCTCTCAAGTTCATTAACAGACGACTGCATTGAGGCTTGCAAACTGCAATTCAAAACCTTAGATATATAACTTTGTATCGAAATTATTACAATGTTTACTTTATAGAAAAAATTAAAGTAAAATTCAAGACTTGCGAGATATGGAGCGATTACATTTTTTATTTCGTAGTAAACTTGGGTAGTTAAGCTGGATTTAAATGTTGCAGCAAATGAACTTTTCGCATGTCACACCCTCTGGAAGAGGGGCGGGGCTCTGGGGCTATAACTATCTGCTTGGCACGATCTGAGGCCCTAAGTACCCAACAGAGAGCATTATGTAGAGTGGCCGGATTCGGGGCCTCACGCAATGCTTTCCGCTTTGCGCCTGGCTCAATCCGGATTCCGGCGGAATTCCAAAGGCGGGGAAGTATCTCTGGCGGGGATCTCTGGGCGTGGCTGCTACTCCTGCTGCACACACCGCACGTGTGTACACACCCACATCAAAAAAAATGAAGCATAAAAAAGAAGCGAAGCTCACGTGTGCGCTTTTCAATTTGTGTAATTAGAGGCAGCAAGCACGAGCAGTTTATTAGAAAAACGCGCCACAAGCAAAAGCATCTTTATGCGAATTTTTATGGTGTTTAAACATTTTTTTATTACGAGGGAACTATATCAGATTTAAATTTAATAAACATATTAAAATTATCAACATAATTGCAATACATAACAATAATTTAAAGCAAGTTTGGATTAAGCATGTTTATTCAATAACTATTGAATAAAGCAAGTTTGGTGCTTGTAAAGCCTTTATTGTACCGCTTCTGTAACTATTTTCTGTACTATTTTTTATTTTATTTTTTTAGTTTAATTGTCGCTGCGCTCACGCACACACATCCACACATGGAACGCCCAGCTGATGGCAGTAGACCGCAACGGGCCAACCCTGCGAAAAGCAGAAGACAACAGAAAAACTCAGCACTACTTCGGCGGGGCACCTGGAATGAGGGAATGGGACTACTGCGAACGGGATTTGGAATGGGCATGGAAATGTTAATGGAAGTGGGAAGTGGGTGTGCGTCTCTATGTGGGCCTACATACATGCATACATACGTTGCACACACATGAAACCAGCATATATGTACATACATACATACATATATAGAAATTTTCATTAAAAACCACTTTTAGGTTTTAGTTTTTGCAACCCACATTCTTGCGAACGGCGATGTTTTCGATTTTGCTACAAAAACAGTGGAGACTGCTTATAAAATATATTTAAGAAAAATATCTATTACAAAAGTTAAATATGTTGTTAGGAAACTTCAGACTTTCAAATACTAAAAATAGATAGTTTTAAAGATTTCAAAAGTAAATTCTAAATTTAATGCAGTATCAGTAAATTCAATCTTTGTGTAGTGCGTTATTCCCTAAATTTTAATGCAGTATCATAAAAGCATAGGCAGAACCCACTGTAAATTCAATCTTTGTGTAGTGCTTATTCCCCTATATATTAATGCAGTATCATAACACCATAGGCAGAACCCACTGTAAATTCAATCTTTGTGTAGTGCTTATTCCACTATAACTGTCTCTTTCTGCCCCAGTTACTTCACCATGCAAATATGTTGCTTTAACCTTATAAATGCAAGACGTTGACAGCGACTGCGACTGAGACTGAGACGGGCCAACAGAGGCTGTTTTGGCCCTGTTTTGGAACAGGCCAAAAAATTAATGTAACAAAAAAAGCTTAATTTATGCGCATTTACTTATGAGATGTTTCTTGGCAAAAATGGATCACAAAATAAGCAAAGAACACTATTTTTAGAGGATTACAGAATGGGATTTGTAGAGAGAGTTTCTGATATGTGGAAGTAAAGTAATTATGATATTTTTTTTTTAATTATAAAACTAGGATTTGAACCCGTGGATTTGATTCTTTCTTTTTTTAACCTGTTCCCTCTAACCAAGACGTCTTCTCTACAGATGCCTTTTCTTTTTGTTTTGCTTTGAAGACTATTTACTGCCTCCGCGTCAGCAGATCTCGCACCCACGTGAAGCGTGTGGTTTTTGCTACTTTTTTTTTTTTGCCCACATTTCTTTCATTGCCAGCCAGCCAGCCAGCTTAACTTGGCGCTAATCAGATGCGACAGCAACGGCCAGCAGCACGAACACAGCTGCAGCCGGGATGGATGGATACAGCAAAAATAAAGTCTCGCCAAAAGCTGACGCCGCAATAAACAAGTCAAGAAAGCAACAGAAGAAACTAAAGCGACGAGCGGAGACAGACTGAGAGACAGGCAACTGGCAGAGGTGGTGTAAGAGGGAAAGCAAGACCGTCTGCTCTCGTCTGTCTGTACAGTTGGACTCAAGATGAGAGTATTTTAAAGATACGAAAAAATTTAATTATTAAAATAAATTACAAATGAACAAAATATCTAAAATCACACCAACTAAAATAGGGTTAAGCACAGAATATTAACAACACTAAAAGTCATGCGTATAAATATTAAATCAAAATGAAAACAATTGTTGGAATTTAGGTAAAACATTGAGATATTAATTATTATTATTATTAATTGGAAATAATAATAAATCAATATTGAATGCTATTAATGCGAGCACAACTGTACTTACATCAAACACAATTGCTTTGCACCTTTCAGTCTGGGAAGCTGCACCACCTCCTCCTCCTGCTCTCCAGCCTCTGCAATCACACCCATTGGCCTGTCTGTCTGACCAAACTGAATGACTCAATGAAACTTTTTCGCCCTGCACAGTTCAACTAGTTTATTGAGCAATTGCCCCAAGGCAGAGGACTATAAATAAACATATTATCATTTACATATTAGTTAAAGTGCTAAAAGACTCACTGTAGAAAGTGAATAAATCGAATTTTGATTTATTTCGATGAAAAGTAAAGGTCCTTTCAATAACGAGATGCATAAGGTCCATACATTTGCTTTGCAATATGCAAGCAATTTTTCTATTCATATTTAAAGGCTTTTGGTTGAACTCTTGATTATATACATAGGGCGAGTTTAAAAAGGAACGGAAATGAGATAAGGAAAGAATTTAAGTTTAAACTTTTAAGATTAAAATATAAATTCTAGTTTAAAAAGTTTTGACTGTATTGGAAAAAGTTCAAGCCATTTAACCTGTTCACTTGCATTCCTAAATTTATTAAATGTAATTTGCTTTTGAAGGGAGCTCACCCGAGGCAATCGAGTGAAATTTTGCAAAAAGCACACCGAAATCGAGTAACGAAAATATAAAAAATAAAAACCCCAAATGAAATGCAGTAAATTATTATTTCTTTCACTTTCCCAAAGCTTCTTCAGCAACTCCCACGCACGACAGGTGCAACAATGTCGGCAATGCAATGCTTCGGGCAATTAACGGAGCAATTAGCCATGTTGTGGAATTCGGCGATTTAGCATTATAGCAATTAACATGGATATTCGTGGCGGGAAAGCAAGCACGATTAAACTCCAGAGGCGTACATTCATTTGTACTTTATTAACTCTAAATCATTTCTTTAGGAGCGAAATGTTTAGGTGGCAACACTGGCGGGCAGAATTGTGCAGCATCTCCAAGGCAATGTCCATGGCCTTGGCTTTGGGTTGGGGTTTGGGTATTCGGGCTCCAACGCCAACGCACGATCTTCAATCCGATTTAAAATCCAAAAATCCAAGCAGAAACCTCACTTTTTCGCTGCCTCTTGGCACGCAAACTAATTAAGACGGCAATTAATGATTATATCTCCTTCTCTCTCCGTCTATCACTCGGGCGGCCATGGCCAATTGCGATGCGAAGCCGAAATGGCCAAAAGCGCTGGAGTGAAAATGTGTTTGCAACGTCGCGTTGACCAAAAGCGGTTAACTGCAATGCCAGCTGGTGAAAAAAAAGTAAATAAATAAAAATAAAATAAGGGGGGAGAAGGGGTGGCAACCCTGGCGGTGCGTGCATGTTGATGGCGAATGGCAACCACGCACACACACACACACACAATGTACGCACGCAGCGTGAAAAATAATGGAAATGGAAGAAAACAAATTAATTGCGAAAAATGTACGAAAATTTTCACATTCAATGACCTTGACAATGGCTTTGGCCCAAGTCGCTTAACAAGCTGGTTTTTTTTTTAAGCTTTTTTTGTGGAGAGTTGCTGATGTGTGTGTGTGTGAGTGTAGAAAACGTGACGAGTTACGTACTTTTGGAGAAAGGTCGTTGATCATGGCTATAAGTTGCCTTTTTTATTTTAATAGCGGTTTCAAAGTCAACATCAACTTAACGCGCTGCTGTTTTTGGCCATTTAAGTATTTCTAGTTTCGGCTTAGCCCCTCTTCTCTTCTCCCCACCGATCGATCTCTCGGCTTAACCTCTCCATCGCAAGGTTAACTCTTAACACCAAAGCCATTGGCCCCCCGGGAAATTTCTTCAATCTTTTGCGTTGCCTTGCCAAATTAAAGCAAATAAGAAATAAAAACAGTTGGGCAACGTTGAACTTGAGAATTAGAGTTCATGGAGAATCTTAGTCTTAAGTCGACTTTCTACGTTTTTTTTTAAGCTTATTTTACTTAAGCTACGTACTCAGACACGCGAAAAGTGTTCCTAAGCAGTGCAATAGAGCGAGATGGTGACTATTGACCTCTCGTTTTGACTCACTGCTTATATACACTTTTCGTCTATCTGAGTACTTAGCTTAAAGAAAAAATAGGTGTTTTTTTTAAATTCTTCATTCTCACTGTTATCATTTTTCCAGCTCGTGTTACCTGTTATGTGCTCCACAAACTGAAGACACGTCTTCTGGCCATTAAGCTGTTTGCTGGCCGATCAGCGTTAAATACCAAATACATAATAAATGCATTCGAGAAGAACTAGTTGATGGCCCCCCCGACTAATGCTAAATAACCATATTTGGAGCAATTCGATGCCAATTTCCTTCCACGAGGTGCAATTGCTCCATTCTCGGGCGATAGAATAGCTTTTCACCGTTACGCGCGGGCCAATTTTCAAAGACACACAGCTACGAAGATAAGATTGTGTCTTTTTCTTGCTATCTCTACGATTCAACGATTCTCCGAAGAATTGCTAGAAAGAGAAAAAGAAGCAGAAGAAGTTGATTGAGGAATGTGGAATTTTTGCGATGACGTCGGCGAATATTTTCGATGCCAAAATCATATTACATTTTTATCTGGGGGAATATTTTAGTTTGAAGCTTTTAAGATCTATAAATAAATATTTAAGGGAATAAATGAACTTAGTGGTATATTTAAGGAAGTTTTTATTAAGAATCATTTGAATAAATTCTTATTAAATACGATTTACATTCTCCTTTCTTTTATAAACTCAAAATGTGAAGAAATAGTTTAGTTTGAAGCTTTTAAGATCTATAAATAAATATTTAAGACAAAAATGAACTTAGGCGGGGTATATTTAAGAAAGTTTTTATAGAAAATCATTTGAATAAACTCTAATTAAATACGATTTACGTTCTTCTTTCGTTTATAAACTCAAAATGTGAAGAAATAATATGCGATTTATTGTTAAAAACTTGATTTTTTTTTTATATATTTCTTACAAATTCTAATTAATTTTTTTTTGTATTTTTCCCCCTCTTATTTCAATTTTTGCTAAAAGACTTCCATGCAATTGTGGTTTTTTGGAATATTTGCAATTTGCAGTCTCTCCTCTTTGATTTCAATTTCTACCAAAGAAGAGACAGCAAAACCAAATGTGGCAACAACAAAAACAAAAAAAAAAGAGCCGGGAGGAGACTAGGCGGGGCAGGGGCTGTGGCTGGGCGCGACGTCACCGCCGTTGGAGCCACTCCTTTGACCAGTTGCCCAAACATTGACTTCGCATTGTGTCTGCCTGTGTGTGTGTGTGTGTGCGTCTGTTGTTTTCTTTTTATGCTGCTGCTGCTCTCCCCCTCTCTATCTCTGTCTCTTGCTCGCTCGCCTTGCGTGCTTATCGCCGTATGTTGCCGTTTCCTTTTATGCGTCACTTTGGCTCGAAATAGGCAATTATTTAAACAAAGATTAGTCAACGAATAGCGCAAATAAATAAGTCTACATATTGTTACTTATTTTTATTGCCATGTGTGTGCATCATTGTAACCAAATAGAAAAACAACAAGTGAAACATACTCAGACACACACATCACACGCAGCGGCTTTCCCTCTTTCACTTTTTTGCAAAGACGAGTGCGAGCGAGACGGCAGGACCGGCACAAGCACCCGGTGACTTACTGTGAAAAGCAGCCGAATTCTGACTAAAAATATCAATTGCTAGTAATGCATTTGCAATAACAATAACAATAACAATAGCAATAGCGAATGCCAGCGATATTGTATATTGTTTATGCCGCGCGACTCCGGCTCAAGAATCCGCGAGAGGAGAGCGCGGCTTATCATATACAAATGTACATATGTAAATATGTATGTAACAACAGCCACTGAGTCACAGCCAAATGCCCCAAGTCAGAGCAAGAGGAGAGCAGCTTACTCTGCATGGGCGTGCGAGAATGCATGTGTATGAGTGTTGTGGCGTGTGCGTGTGGAGCGTCTCTCTCTTCATCTCTGTTGCGCAAACGCGCTGTCGCATCTCACCTACTCCCAGCTCTCGTCTGGCAGCTGTTCCGCCGCTGGCGCCGTTATTGTTCAAAACCGGCTTGCGGCTTCAATGACTAATTGTTGAAGACTACGAGATACTCTACTTAAGAAATAGCAAAAACTTTTAATTAACTCAATTTTTAAAACAAAATTGGTAAAGATTGACCAAATGAGACATAGAAGATGCTGTTAAAAAAGTCGTTAAAGACTTATTGCCTTAATTTTTCCAACACATTAAATGTTATTTTCAATTGTCAGTTAACTAGCTTAAATTAAGAAAACATAGGGTTTGAGAATCTCTATTGGGATAGGCATTACAACAGTGTGATTTATGGTACCCATTTCTGGGAATACAACTTTAAAAACTTCCCGTGACTAGTGGGGGAATTT
>VNJO01001094.1:0-15000 GCA_008042535.1 Drosophila tani | reverse complement strand
CGTTTATATGCCGTCAATAAAGTTATAGTTATCGTACTGTGCTTTTAAATTTGATTCTTCGTTTTTTTGGGTTCAACGGTTTCAATTTTGTTGATCCTCTTATTTGCTTCGTTGTCGTTCTTGTTCTTGTTCTTCTTCACACATGCATTTGTACATACCTATGTACATAAAATTTCATGTATGCGTCGATGCCGCATAAACCTAATTTTGATTTCACGTTTTCAGGAATTAATGAAGTTCATTGCATAAACTAAAAAGCTAAAGAAGGGTTCAAATAACCAAGGCAATTGAATAAGGTGATACTATCTATAGAAAGGTGCCAAAATATTTGTGAACCAAGTTTAGAAATTCAAAATATTAGACTTAAATGGTTGGAATGGTTTTTTGAAGAACTGACCTTAAACTGTTCTTCAAAAAAATCAAGAAATAAAATTATTTTATATAAAAAAATATATTTTACTATTTAAAATATGAAATTCCTTACTTATTACATTTTTTCTAGGCTCTTAGAGTCATCGAAATGCCAATCGTTTACAGGGTATCATCCTGCATATCCACAAAGTAGGCCCTAATGCGGCCCTGAATATTCAGCAATGTGATCCCTCCAGCCGGAGGTCAGGCAGCGTGACTGTCCGGACTTGAGTATTCCCGTCTTGGATCCGGCGCACTTCGCACAGAACGACTTGGGACGGCGATACGGGCGGAGTGACCAAAGAGCAGCAATACGATGACTATACCGGAAGCTTTCAAGGATCAGGAAATCTTTGTGACCGGCGCCTCGGGTGGGTGTAAATTATTAAGACCGGGGATTCCCAGTCGTATAAGTTTCTTAAATTTTTTTAAGTGAAAATAAATTTAATCTAATGCTTTAAAAAGGTTCAAGTGAAGATTTAAAGTTCTCCGGAATACTAATTAGATAATTTTCCTTAAATAAACAAATTAAAATAAAATCAAAATCTATTTTCCCATCCCAGGCTTCGTGGGCAAGGCGCTGGTCGAGAAGTTGCTGCGCTCCTGTCCAACACTGGGCCGGATTTACGTTCTGATGCGGCCCAAAAAGGGGCACAATATCGAGGAACGTCTGCAGCTCCAATGGGAGACAAAGCTGTACGAAAGGGTGCGAAGGGAGCAGCCCGATGCTCGATCCAAATTGGTGGCCATTGCCGGGGATGTAGAGCAGCTGGGCCTGGGGATCAGTGCAGCGGACTTGGAGCGGCTGAAAAATGTCAACATAGTGTATCACTCGGCGGCCAGTGTGCGGTATGTAGATTCTACATTATCATTCATAATTAATTAATCAAAATTTAAGTTATAAGTTACATGATTTTAATAGTTCCGCTAAGTTCCTAGCTAGTTTTTCCGTTTGAGCTTATAATTCCCAACCAACAGATTTCTCGTTTTGTTTTCTTTAAATTTTGTGATAAATTTAAATGGAATTTAGGCAGTCTATTCTAAAAACAAATACATGGTTTAAATAATGATATGCTAAGCGGGCTTCCTAAAATAGTTAATAGTTTCTCTGTGTTCCTATTTAATTTTTCCCTTTGAGCTTATAATTCTCAACCAACAATTTCTCTTAGTTCGTGATAAATTTAAATAAAATTTAGGCATTCTATTCTAAAAACAAATACATGATTTAAATAATGATATGCTAAGCAGGCTTCCTAAAATAATTTTCAACCCCCTTTCCCCATTTTAGCTTCGACGACGCCCTACGCACCGCCATATTCATGAATACCCGTGGCACCCATGAACTGATCAAGCTGGCCCTGGGTTGGCGCAAACTAAAGACCTTTGTTCACGTGTCCACCACGTATGCAAATCCCGGAGTTCTGGAGGTGGAGGAACGCGTCTATCCACCGCTGGCCGATTGGCGTACAACCATCAAGCTGGCGGAGACCTACGACGAAGAGACTTTGAACATTTACAATCTCAAGTTAGTCATAATATCATCATCTATGGGTAAGGATCGATTGATTAAATGTTCGTACATTGCAGGTATGGAAATTTCCAGCCCAATACGTACACCTTTACGAAGAGCCTGGCCGAGCAGGTCGTCAATGATTACCGGGATCAGCTGCCCATTTTTATCTTCAGGCCTTCCATTGGTATTAAGTTATAGAATATCAGGAAATCGGGAAATATTAATGATTCCCCTTTACTTCTTAGTGGTTTCTACAATTGAGGAACCCATGCCCGGCTGGGCGGATAATTTCAATGGACCCACTGGCCTGCTGGTGGCCTGCGGCACGGGCATACTCCGCTCCCAGAATTGTGATCCCAATATCGTGTCCGATTTTGTGCCCGCCGATGTGGTGGCAAGGACGCTAATCACGGCTGCCTACAAGTTCATTTCGGAGGCTAAGCTCAGGGAGGAGCGCAAGACCAGGGGCGAGGAGACTGAGATGTATGTGATCAACTGTGCCACGGCCAATATATCGCCCATAACCATGGGCGAGGTGATCGAGATCGGAAAGACGTTCATCCGGAAGAATCCCTTCGAGAAGACACTGTGGCTGCCTGGGGGGAGTATGACAACCTGTCCGTTTCTGCACTTTATACGGGTGGGTTTCTTGGGGTTCCTTCTTAATTTATTTATTATAAATAATTAATAACTTTCAGTTTTGCACTATGCACCTTCTGATGGCCGTCGTGGTGGATACTCTGCTGCGACTCTATAACGAGAAGCCCTTGTAAGTGTCCAAGTAAATTATATATTAATTAAAATATAAATTAAGTTGAAGAATTTAATTTCCTGTTTGCAGCCTCATGAAGCTACAGCGCCGCATTTTCGCCGCCTTCAGTGCCCTGCAGGTTTTCGCAATGACCGAGTGGCACTTTCAGAATAACAATTTCCGGGCCCTGCACGATTTAGTTCCGGCCAATGAAATGTGAGTTATTTTTATCATTAATTAAATTGCTATAAATTCGAAAATAGTTGGTTTTAAAAAGCATAAACCAAAAGCACCCAAAAATATTTTTAGGGGCCAAGCAGCACACTATGCTTACCTTTACGTTTTTATTTTGATATTACTTTTATTTTAGGATAGGAAAAAAGTGTTGCACTTACTTAGAAAATATAATTTAACATCTTCAAGATTTTTAACTTCAAAAGACTGTTATTTGTTTGTTTTATATTGTTATTACTTTTATTTTAGGATAGGAAAAAGAGTTTATCCTCCTAATTAAAAAGTATTTCAAAATTTTCAAGATTTTTAACTTCAAAAGACTGTAAATTTGATAATTTCCAACCTCCCATTTCCAGGTCCACCTTTGGTTTCATGCAGCATGCGAATATCAACTACGTGGAGTTCTTCCAGCATGGCATCCGTGGCGCCAAGGAGTTCCTATTGAATGAAAGTCCTGACAGCAGTAAAGCCGCCAGATTTCGGGTGAAGATCTTCTATGTTTTGGACTTTTTGTGCCGTGGCATCGTCTACAGCTTCCTGCTTCGTCTGATTTACAAATTTGTTGTGAACCTGTGGTAGCTTTCAATCGCAATATTTTTTTGTTAATTTCCCATAAATATATATTTTGGCATTGGTTTAATTCTTCCTTCTTTTTTTTTTTGTATTTTATTAATTTTGAAATGTTTTGACCAATCCTTTTAGGTTTAATTTGAATTTTATTGTTTGTTTAAAATATAATCATGAAAAACTGGATTTGTAATCGTTAAAATATATTTGAATTGAACAAGATACAGTTTTATTTTACTTTGTTTTGGTTTTTAAAGTTGTAATATTATAAAAGAAAGTCGGTTATTTTTTTTTCAATTAATTTGTAGTTCGTTCTTATTCCAAGTACTTTATTTCGTTAGTCTTGTGATTAATACGTATTGTTTCAAAAATTCTATTATCTTATATTTATTTTTATGTGTCTAATGCTTGTTATTAAAATCTGGAGGTTTATAATAATTATTTTATAATAATAAATTCTAATTTATTTTTGCTCGATCTGGCAACGCTAATTTATAGCGAGCGCCACCTGGCGGAATTTCTTGGCGTTTAACTAATGACTGCAAAAACAAATAAAACAATATAAAGCTGTAAACCTGGTCTTGCTTACCTCAAATTGGTGCAATTTTAAGCAGATTTGCGCAAATTTCCTGTTTTCTCTCTTCCATTCGCTGGAAATTTCTCAGAAAGTAGTATCGATATGCTCGATATTGCGTTATCGATAGCCACCTATCGCATGGCAGCCAAAGCGTATCGATAGTACATATACAAGTACAGTAATTGTGAAAAACATTAAGCTAAACTCGACGAATAAACAACAAGAAAGAGAGGCAGCAGCAGGCAGAAGGCAGAAGCACCAGCACCAGCAGGAGGAGCAACGAGCGGAGGACACAGCGAATAGCAAGAGCATAGCGGCGGAGGATTTGTGTACGCCGGGACGTGCGAGGCGGGCCAGCTTCAGCGGAGAGCACAGCAACCCACCGCCCCCCGCTGCCTCCCCTCCCCCATCGCGGGGAGAGCGAGAAACCGCTAATTGGATTGCACTTTTTCGGAAAGAGGAAAAAAGGGGAATTAAAATAGGAGAATAGGAAGAGAAGGGAGGACGCAATGGCCACCACGCAGCAGTACTCGCTGCGATGGAACAACTACCTGCGCCACCTGACCTACTCGCTGGACAACCATCGGCTGAACGACGACTTTGTCGATGTGAGCCTGTGCGTCGATGGGCGTCGGATCAAGGCGCACAAGGTGGTGCTATCGTCCTGCTCGTCGTACTTTAAGGAGATCTTCAAGGAGAATCCACACCCGCATCCGGTCATTATCTTTAAGTTCATCAAGTTTGAGGATCTCAACTCGATCATCGAGTTTATGTACCAGGGCGAGGTGAATGTGCAGCAGGAGGCTTTGCAATCCTTCCTGCAAACCGCCGAGCTGCTGGCCGTCCAGGGCCTCACCGCCGAGGAGAAGGAGCGACCGCAGCTGCCGGTGGCGCCGCTTATAAGCGAGCACAAGCTGATCAAGACCATACCCAGCACCATAAGGGCGGTAAGCGAGCAGCAGCAGCCACAGCCGCAGCCACAGCAGCAGCAGCACCATGTCCAGCAGCAGCAGCAGCAGCAGGCGCAGACCACCACGCAGACCATCGAAATACCCACGGCCACGCTGCTGCAGGCCACCACCGCCAGCCAGGTGCAGTCGCAGGTGGCCCAACTGCAGCAGGTCCAGCAGCAGGTCCAACAGCAGCAGCAGCAGCAGCATCACCATGTACAAACCACGCAGATTCAGCACATTCAAGTGCAGTCTGCACCGCCTCCCCAGCAGCAGCAGCAGCAACAGTCCCAGCAGCAGCAGCAGCAGCAGGAGCAGCAGCAATCCCAACCCCAGCAGCAGCAGCAGCAGACGACGCCTGTGCAGTCCCAGCACTTGACCATCACCAATGCGGTGGCTCTGCCGGCGGCTAGCACCGTTAAGAAGCGCAAGATCACCTTCTCCGACGACGATGACAACATATACACCACCGAAACCGTGGACTATGCGGTCAAGGATGAGCAGGCCATCGTGAAAAGTGAGTAAAAAAATCAAAATATGTAAAATCCTAGGCTTTTATTATTATTATTGGCTTTTATTTTGAATGATTTCGTTTTCTCTCGATTTTTCACGAGCTGATCGTTCTTATTCGCCAAAACAAAGTGACCGTATATTCTTTTCTTAAAAATCTAGCTTAATTTTAAATTTAAAAATACAAATATGTAAATTTACAGGCTTTTATTTCAAAATAATAACGGCGGATGGCTTTTATTTTGAATGATTACGTTTTCTCTCGATTTTTCACGAACTGATCGTTCTTATACGCCAAATCAAAGTGACCGTATATCCTTTTCTTAAAAATCTAGCATAATTCTATACGTTAGGACTATTATCGATAACATTTTACCAACTGGTCACTAAATATAAATATATAAAATATAAATAACCAAAAAATATAATATATAATATAAATAATATATAATATATAATAATATGATATAAATATAAATATATAAAATATAAATAACCAAATCTTATAATCCTTAGCCGCCGAAATGACTTTTTTACGCGGCGCCGTCAAGATGGACATTCCCGACTACATTGTGGGCGAGGTGGACGATCGTCTGTCGGATGGCGCCACGCCGCAGACCTCCCAAGATGCCACCACGGGCGCTGCTCAGACGGTGGCCCAGTATTCCTCCGAGTACGAAATTCTCACCGAGTCGGAAATCGAGGAGAAGTACCAGGCGGATGCGGATAATGCCGAAATAGCCATCGAAATGAGTGAGTTTTATTGCCATTAACCTTAAAAATTCAAGAATTAAATATTAATTTCCTATTAAAGCACGCTTTCTGGGCAATGCCAGTGGTGGTGCGGCAGGGGCGGCGAGTGGCGGGCAAGTCCTGGAGGATGCGGGAGGCGGCGGTGGTGGAACGACGGGTCCCTCGACTACGGTGTCTGTGACGCCGGTCAAGTCGGACAGCAAGTCGGGCGGGGCGAACGGTGAGTGACTAGCCTCTTGTATATGCTATATCCTATTTTAGAGCTGTAAAAACATCGATAGTATTCGATATTTTCGATAATAATACTATCGATACTATCGACAAAATAAAATAGGTTTAAAAAAAAAATATTGAATGGCATAATTTAAATAAGATTTCACATCACATTACTGTCTATATAGATTTTCTATAAAGATAGTTTTTGATATTAATGATTAAAAATTAAATACAAATATTTTGGTCCGTTCTTAAGAATATAAGAATTTATGATTTTATTTATTTTTATATTATATTCACTGATTTGCTGCTATGGCGATGTATCGATGGTGGAAAAAAGCTATCGATAGTGACGCGGAGCACAACACCATCGATAATATCGATGCTGGAAAAAGGCAATCGAAAATATCGATAGTATCGTCGATAGTTTTACAGCTCTATCCTATTCCCGACGACAACGAGGACTGTTACCTGACTTGTTTTTGTTTGAATTATTTTATTTAAGCTTCATTTGGATGAGTTTTTTGCTGCTAAATTATTTATTGTGTGCTAATTTATTTATTTAGTTTATATTTGTTTTTTCTTGTGCCTGTGTGTGTCTGCTTTAGTTTAAGTTCAAGTGGTTGTGGCGTTAAATATATAAATGTAAACCCGCCTTAATTTTAATTTGAAACGTATTTAGTTGTGGTTGTCGAATATGTCTCCAAAACGAGTATAGCTAGGCAAAAAAAAATCAGTTGCTTAATTCAAATTAAAATGTCTGTACGTATTTTCTGTATATTTTTAGATTTACCCAATAATAAGTGGACAGAATGTCAGTTTTGCAAAATGGTTATAACCACGGTGAATCTTTGGAGACATATTCGCACCCAACACACACCACAGCCGCCCCGCAAATGCGATCTGTGCAATAAGAATTTCAAGAACAAGTACAGCCTGCGCGAGCACATACGCATCTCGCACGAGCAGAAGGTGACCATCAAGACGGAGAACTGATCCGTCGCCTCCGTTGCCGCCACCGTCGTCTAAGTCCGCTGGATACGGACAGGGATACGGGAGAGAGACACACCACACACACACAGTAGAGTTGGCAAAAAATCGATGTTTTGCACTATCGATTTTTTCGATATTTTCGATATATCGATGTTTCCTACTTTAAAACGATTCCGTCTTTAAAGGATTAATTTCCATTCATGATCTAACCAAATATTTCCCTTTCAATATTCGTATTGTCATGATCATTTCAAGGGCTTAAAATAGAGTCTAATCGGTCTAATCAAAACATCGATAGTGCGAAAAACAATCGATTGTTATCAAAAAATTAAAACATATCGATAGTATCGATAGTGCCCCGATGTTTTGCCAGCACTAACACACACATAGTTAATTACGTCCAGCTAAAGCATCCAGAGAGAGTCAGCAAAGCCAGCCAGTTAGCCATTCCCCTTAAACCCCTCGAGAGACCACAAAACTAGCCAAAATTGTCGTGCGTGTCTAAGCTATATAGCCTATATATATAAGTCAGTCGGAGAGTGGAGCTGGTAATCCCGCCACAGTTTGATTTAGGAACTCGTATATATATCTAGACATACCTTTTTACCTTTTAGATAGCAAAGTACAAGACCCTGTAACAGCCCTGACACACCACCATTATGTATATATAAAAGTGATCACAGGCATACTTAGAGATTAGGCATTAACTAAGGTCCTTTACCCTTGTAATCTTAGTAAGTGGAACATCCAATGATTACCTTGATTTTATGTACATATATTAACATAGAAAGCCAGCCGACTTAACGTATTGAAAAACCTTAAGTAGAGCTGGCAAAATATCGATGTTTTGCACTATCGATTTTTCGATATTTAACTAGTGAAACATCGATACTATCGATACAATTTCTGCTTATGAAAATTATGTTATCGGCAGTTGAAACCTTGAGCGATGCCATTTTCTCACTTTAAACGATTCCGGATTCATTTCCATTCATGATCATGATAAAACAGAACTATAACCAAACAAAATACGCGGGAGTATCGTCAAATTCATTTCTAAGGCTTAAAATGGAGTCTTATCGGTCAGTTCTATTTTTTTTTCTAACACAATATTTATTTTTTTTAACAAAATATTTCTTTTTTTAAATGGTAACGCCGGAATACTCAAAACATCGATAGTGCGAAAAACAATCGATAGTTTTCAAAAAAGTTCAAAAAATCGATACTATCGATGTTTCCTAAGCCATTCAATTGCTGCTTAAAAAAATTATATTATCGGCAGTTGAAGCCTTGATTCCGGCTTTAAGGGATTAATTCCCATTCATGATCTGCAATATAAGATAAATCAGAACTAAAACAGACTATAACCAAACATTTCCCTTCCAATATTCAAGGGAGTATCGTCAATATCATTTCAAAGGCTTAAAATGGAGTCTAATCGGTCAGTTCTATTCTTTTTTTAACAAAATATTATTTTTTCTGAATACTCAAAACATCGATAGTGCGAAAAACAATCGATAGTTCTCAAAAAAGTTCAAAATAATCGATATTATCGATAGTGCCTCGATGATTTGCCAGCACTAACCTTAACCCTTAAGCCCAACCTTGTAACTAGTGACTAGTCTTTAAATCTCTGGAGATTTCTGTGAGGGGCTTGCCCTGCTCAACCCTAGAAAAACATCATTGTGTACAAATTAAAATATATATTTCTATTATAAAATTTTTTAAAAATAATTCGATCTAGCGCTTTTCGACCATTAAAGCGCTGGCCCCTTGAGTGTACATTAGCTAAATTAGTTATACATTTAGTTATAGTTTAAGTCCCTTAACACAGAGCCAAGTGAAAATGGAAGTCATTATGTGTAGGCTAGGTTTAAGGTTGAATGTTCGAGAGTAACCCCCCTGTAACCCTGTAGAAATCCTCTCTTAACACCCATAACACGGTTACATACTAAAGATAATCTAGTTAAATGACAACAACAACTCATACGTATTACTTAACGATCCACATATTCTATGAAGATCTATATAGTTAATGTTATATATCTATATCTATATCTGCCCCCGGAACCCATAAATTCAAGCCTTCGCCTAAGATCTCAATGAAAGAATAAATAAAGGAAGGAATTTATCAACGAAATGTCGGCTTACGGCAGGAACTTTGGGTATTACAAAAGTCCGAGGAAAAGCAGGGATGCCACAGAATTAGCTGATGGTTTTTAAATCTCTTCAAAAAATAAGTTTTAGGGGGATTTCGAACCCCCAGCTCTTTCTGCGGGCACCCCTGCCTAGAGAGTATTAGTAGCGGAGTAGTTTTCGGATTTCTATCCACCCAATAAAAAAACATTAAGAAAAACACTAAACCTTAAGTCTAGTATGTGTATCTTTGTATATTGATTTATACACATCGATGAAATGAGACAAAAATTACTCAATTTAATTCGTTTTGCTAGAAACAGTAAAAAGAAGGAGACAGGAGATATAGTAAGAGGGAGGGAGAGAGGTAGCGAGAACGAAAGAGAAAAAAATAAAAGAATACTTGTAAACAATTTAAATTTGTAACCTATTTCTTGGGTAGACTTAAGAGAACGAGTGACAAATAGTATTTTCTTTTATATTATGTGTTCTAATTTTTAAAATCGATAAAAATATATTATTTTATTTTCTTATTTAAATTAAACTTTTTTTCAGTTTTTTATAAGAAACAGAGCCCTCGAAATGAGCTTAATCATATTTTTGCTTTGGAAAGAAACCATATTTTTTTATTCTCTCGTGTTTTTTGTATTTTGAGAGAAAATTCGAAGCCATTCTTTGATGAAAACATTCTCAATTTTACGCTCTTCAACTGAGAGTTTTCTTTAGAATTCCCAACGTGTTCTAGCTGCAAAGTAGTGGTAACCACGCTGTATGTCGATATTGCGATTGATGAGGCTGATGAGAGAATGATGAGAAAATGATGAGAGAATGATGAGAGAATGATGAGAGACTGATGAGAGATTAATGATGAGACTGATGAGAGTCTGATGAGACTGAAGATACTGAAGAGATTGATGAGAGACTGATGATGAGAATGATGAGACTGAAGAGACCGATGAGATTGATGAGACTGATGAGATTGAAGAGAGACTAATATGAGAATGATGACTCTGATGCAAGACTGATGAGTGACTGATGAAAGATTGATGACAGTTTAATAAGAATGATGAGCCTGATGACTGATTACGACCCCGACAAGGTCCGAAACAAGTGCCATAATAATACCAATTTCTAATACAATTTATAAATCTATTTAGCTTCAAAAATGACAGAATAAATGCCTGCTTCCTACTTGCAGCTCCAAGAACCAGGTTTAAATCTCAACCTAAATCTGAAATTGGAGCAGTAGGAAGAACTGAAACCGTTGCCGCCGCTGCCAGCGATGAGGAGAGTGTAGGAGGAGGACTAATGCCATTGGTGTGCAGCTTCTGCAAGCGCCGCCTGAAGTCGGTGCATGCCCTGCGGCGACACATTGCCTGCCGGCACTCGGAGATCCAGGGCAGGGAGCACGAGTGCTTCATCTGCATGAAGAGCTTCAAGACCAAGTGGTCGCTGTCCACACACAATTCCCGGTTCCATCGCGACCGCTCGAGCAAGGAGTTCACCAAGATCGAATTTAGTGACCATTAAATAGCAGAGTATTTTATTATAGAATTCATATACATTAATATAACTATTATGCAAGGAATGTACGTACATTTATATGGTATTCCCCATTTTTCTTTTCTACATATTTTATTGAAACAAAATAAGTAAGCAAAAGCACATGAAAGTTCCTCTTCGCTCTTCGCAAAAACATAAACTAAAAACATGCTTATTTAAATTAACAAAACATAAAGCAAGGTTACTTATGCCTTGCCTACTTTTCAACGCCTTTTTGTTTGGTGATTTCAAGCCATTAGCGATGAGGGGCTATTTTCTTCATAATTTGATTTATTGTAAATATGAAAGAACTGTATATTAACCCAATTTTTGTAGTATTTAAAATTTTTGTAACCTCGAAAAAAAAAAACAATATTAAATAGCAGCCACAAGATAATTAATAAATAAAATTTAGTAACATTTTACTTGCCTATTGTCAGTGCAATTTATTATATTTCTTTCCCATAAAAATATAAAAATCAGGTATGTACTTAAAACTTATTACTTTTTTTATCAATCTTAACTTATCTTTCCTTTTATTTATGTCAAAAGCAGGAATTTCTCTAACCAGCCTCTGCTGGCACACGGACAGTATAGGAACTAGTGGTGGGTTGCTCATGAGTAAGTGAACGACAAAGAGTTGATCGCGGGAGGATCGCGGAAGGATCGCGAAAGGATCGTGGAAGAATCGCGGAGGAATCGCAGAAGGATCGCAGAAGATCGCGGAATGATCGCGGGAGGATCGCGCGAGGATCGCGGAATGATCGCGCGAGGATCGCGGGACGATCGCGCGGATCGCGGGAGGATCGCGCGGGGATCGCTCGAGGGTCGCGCGGTGATCGCTCGAGGATCGCGGGACGATCGCGGAAGGATCGCTTTTCTCTTATATTCCCTTCCTTCTTTACAACTTTGTGGGTGATTCGAGTGCTCAATAGCAGGAATTTCTCTGACCAGCCTCTGCTGGCACACGGTCAGTATAGGAACCATGTTTACATGCCACCAGTGTTGTAAAATTGCTAAAAACACACTTCTCTTACATTCCTTTCCTTCTTTACGACTTTGTGCGAGATCCAAGGCTCCCAGCTTGATTTTAGGTGCCCAACCCTGTTTTTAAAGGTAACCCAAGTTAACCTCCATTAAAAACCAACTTTCTTGTATAATTTTAATGCGTTTAATGACTTAACTAACTAGAGTTCACAAGGAAAAACAATGCACGACCAATAGCTAAATGCTGCCTTTCCTTCGGGATTCGGGATAAAAAATATGAGACGAAAAAAAAAGAGATGTTAAGGAATACAGACACCTTACAGGGTCTGGAGTCCCGGCAGCGGGAACTTCCTGCTGAACTCAACCACCGACTGGCGGATCTCGTCCTTCTGCGCCTTCACCGCCTCATTCTCCTCGAGCACCTTGTGGTAATCGGCCATCTTGGGGCTGGCCGCGGCCTTGGCGGCCTCGGCACCCACCTTGAGGGCTGCATCAATAAAGGCAGTGACCTGCTCGATGTCCTTTTCGACCAAACCGCGCGTGGTCAAGGCTGGAGTGCCCAGGCGAATGCCCGAAGGATTCAGCGCCGACTTGTCGCCAGGCACCGTGTTCTTATTACAGGCAATGCCCACCTCCTCCAGGATGTACTCGGCCTTGGCGCCGGTCAGCCCCGCTTTGCGGACATCCACCAGCACCAGATGGACATCGGTGCCGCCGGTGGCCACCTGATAGCCGCGCGAGATCAGCCCATCGCACAGGACCTTGGCGTTCTTAAGGACCTGCGTCTGATAGGCCTTGAACTCCGGCGTCTTGGCCTGCTTGAAGGCCGTGGCAATGCCTCCGACAGCATTGTTGTGGGGACCACCCTGCAGCGAGGGGAACACCGCCTGATTGATGCGCTCCTCGAGGTCATAAAGGACCTGGTCGCCATTAGCCTTGGTAGAGCGCACGCCCTTGCGGAAGAAGATAACCCCGGCACGGGGACCGCGCAGGGTCTTGTGCGTGGTGGTGGTCACAATGTCGGCATACTCAAAGGGCGAAGGAATCAAACCAGCAGCCACAATGCCCGCCACGTGGGCCATGTCCGCCATCAGATAAGCGCCCACATCGTCGCAGATCTGCCGGAAACGGGCATAGTCCAGGAGGCGGGAATAGCACGAGATGCCGGCGATGATGATCTGCGGACGGAAGTTCTTGGCCGCCTCGGCCAGCTTGTCGTAGTCAATGATGCCCGTCTCCGGATTCACCTTGTAGGGCATGCTCTCGAAGAAGATCGAGGTGGCCGAGATCTTCTTGGTGGGCGTAAAGAAGCCATGGGTGAGGTGGCCACCATCGGGGAGGTCCAGGCCCATGATGCGGTCATGTGGCCGGCACACGCCCGTATACACGGCCAGGTTGGCCGGCGAACCCGAATACGGCTGCACATTGACGCCCCACTTGTCCTCGGGAAGGTTGAACAGCTCCCGGCCGCGTTTCTGGGCCAGCAGCTCGACGCAGTCGATGAACTCGTTGCCGCCATAGTAGCTGTAATGGGGTAAGGATACTGGGTTTATTTAGGGGTTATATAGGGGAGATTTAAGGGGTATAAGTTACTACATTTATTAAGAAATAAAAAAATAAAATTTAAATTATATTTACTAATTAAAAGCCTATTTAAATATTAATAAAAATCATTTTAAAATATTAAAAGAAAGCAAGTTCCTAAGGGATTAAAGTAATTAATTAATTAATATATATATTATTTAAATATAGATAATAATAAATTTGTGGTATTTAAAATAGTTTAGTATTAAAAATTTATTTAGTATTAAATATTTAACAAACAAGACATTAGTTTCTTAAATATTTAGTTTGTTAAATAAATATTAAGTTTATTAAATATTTAATACTAAACAATTTTAAATAACACAAATTTATTGTTTTTGAGTCATATTTGAGCAATAATATTATTAAAGATAAAATAAAGAAAAATAAGGGTCTTTACTATATTTAAATATGTATGTTATATATTTAACAAAATAGGCAAGAAATTGGTTTTATTTTCTTTAAAAAGCAAAGATTGATTGTTTTTTAGGAAGTCTTTAAGCCATAATTATTCTCAATATAAAATGTAGTAAAATGTAATATGTATAATAAAATAAGAATTAAGGGTCTATACCATATTTAAATAACATATTTATATATATTATAATCAAGATAAAATAAAGTAAAATATAATGTAATAAAATAAGAATTAAGAATTAATATTTAAAAATATAAAATTTTATATTTTAATACCAAACAATGCTTAAATAAGCTTAGGACCTTGTAGCCTTTTTTTATACCCTTGCAGAGGGTATTATAATTTTGACCAGATGTTTGCAACGCAGTGAAGGAGGCATCTCCGACCCCATAAAGTATATATATTCTTGATCAGCATCACCAGCCGAGTCGATCTAGCCATGTCCGTCTGTCTGTCCGTCTGTCCGTCTGTCCGTCTGTCGGTTTCTACGCGAACTAGTCTCTCAGTTTTTGAGCTATCGAGCTGAAATTTTCAGCATAGTCTTATTTCTTTAGCACGCAGTATATATGTCGGAACGACCGAAATCGGACTACTATATCCTATAGCTGCCATAGGAATGATGGCGAAATTAATGTAAAAAAAAAATTTACTTCTCTGTTTTTCAACGAATTTCTATAAATTTTAAGACATAGCAGTTTTTTAAGGTTCTAGAATTACGGTTTTAATTTCATTAAGATCGGTCCACTATATCATATAGCTGCCATAGAATCGATCGGTCCATTTATATGAAAATGTAAAATTCTACATGTAAAATGTAAAATTTACAAAATTCGATGTTTTTTCAACATTACTAAAATG
>VNJO01001093.1:0-31049 GCA_008042535.1 Drosophila tani | reverse complement strand
TACGCTCTTTCTTTTGTTCGTCGCTCATTAAGCTATTTCGCGTGGCACTTATTTTTTATAAAATAATTATGCACTTGTTTTAATCATATCACTAGTTTTCTGAGTCGAAAACTATATTTATATTTTCTATATTTATATTTTTATATTTTTCTGATTTAGCGTCTTTTCGCATATCTTGGAACCACAGTGCAAAAAATAAAAATAAACATGAAATGTAAAACACAGTTGGGATAAAAATAGTTTTTGCATCTTAAATACGAATTTGAATGGGAATGTATTCTTGTAAATTATAACGTTAACTAAACGTAAAACCCAGATTGATAGCCACTTTTTGAGCTCAATAAATTTGTTGAATAATAGCCTTGCTGGAAATATATATTTAATGTCATATCTATTTAATTTACACAACTTAAACTTTGTTATATCGACCCTATAGTTCTATATGACAATTGTTAGATTACTCATCAATGCATCTTCCCTTACTTATTGACTTAATATAAATTATTTCATATTTTTCAGAAATGAAAAGTTTTATACATGTTGCGATGAACCCTATTTGGACATAACATTCAATATAACTATGAGGCGGAAAACCCTTTTTTATACTGTTAATATAATAATACCGTGTATGGGAATTTCTTTTTTAACCGTTCTTACTTTTTATCTACCATCGGATAGTGGAGAAAAGGTTTGTAAAATTAATTTTTTTCAACGACTTTAATAGTAATATAACATTTTTTTTTATTAAAGGTTACACTCTCTATTTCAATTCTTATTAGTCTTCATGTGTTCTTTCTATTGGTGGTTGAAATCATTCCTCCAACATCACTGGTTGTGCCGTTATTGGGAAAATATCTAATATTTGCTATGATTCTCGTGTCTATAAGGTAATATTGCTTCAACCAAATACAAATTGTTATAACATTTTTGAAAAATTATTTTAAGTATCTGTGTGACTGTTGTCGTTCTGAACGTGCATTTTCGTTCACCCCAAACTCATAGAATGGCACCCTGGGTTAAGCGCGTGTTTATTGACTTCTTGCCTTCTTTTTTGTTCATCAAAAGACCCACCTACAACTTTGAAACAAGGTAAGTGTTTAAATCATAATCAGCTATTTATGTAGAGTATTTATTATAAAGGATAAGTTTAGTTATATTATATTAAGCAATGATAAAAAACTGATTTGAATTAGCGAACAACTGCGACGACTTATTTTCACGACTTTCTGTTCCAACTTCTCTCGATCGACGACCTAGAGTGACCGTCTTCCTTCTATGCTGCCATCTCCTCTCTCGCTCCGCTTTCTGTGCCGTTTTATGGCAATGTGAAACCTGGTCACACTGCAAGTGTGTACCCGCCGCTGCCCAGTGTGGCCCGTCTTTACATTCGACCCTCCTGATCATCATCATCTGACCCAGATGATAATAGCTCTTCGTTCTCGGCAATATACCTCCACAGCTTCATATTGTCTGAACTGGTACATGTCCTATCTGGACCTTCGGTGTATGCAGCTTTGCTTACATCGTAGCAGCCGTTTCTCTCCGCTTTCGTTACCTTGTAAGGACCCAAGTAGGGGGATGCAAGTTTTCGCCCCGCAACTAACTGCGTTCTCTTGATAACAAGATATCCAATTTTGTACTCAAAATCCCAATCCGGTTCTTGTCATGGTTCCGTTTATAGGTCATCTGAGCTTTCTGTATGTTCTTCTTGGCTATGTCGCGCAGCTCGGCACGCTCGGCGTTGAATTTTTTACCCATCTCTTCGTTGATGATTTCCAGGATACGATCCTCAGCTTTGCTGAACATTTTTGTTCCAAACAGAAACTCGAACGGTGACGACTTTGTTGTCGAATGCACTTGGGAATTTAGCGCCCTCTGTACTAGTGGGACGTATTTGTAGCACTTAATTGGTTCTTCTGAGGAAAATTTCGATAGAATGGATGCAATCGCCTATTCACTTTCTCGACTTGCCCATTGCCTCTTTCAACACCGGTCGTGACCTATAAGTGCTCGGTCATGTTTGTATTTACAAAATCTGCGAAAGTATGGGAAGTGAACGCAGAACCTCTATCACTTATGATTCGCTTTGGATAACCAAATATGTTTACCCATTCACCAAGCTTCCTGATTACCTCTTCGTGTCCCGTTGTCTTCGTTGGGAACAGCCAGAAGAACTCTGAGAACGCGTCTACAGCAGCCAGAATGAATTTATACTGCTTGGCTGAGGCTTTCATCGGTCCGAGGCGATCGATGTGTAACGTGTGCAGAAGACCGCCTCCCTTGTCGATGCAATGCAGCAAACCTTCTGCTTACCCAACTTTTTGTTATGGATAATACAGCTGACACAGTTGGAAATTCATTTTGCTACTTTTCCTTCAAGGTGTGGAATGTAAAACTGCTGCCGGATGTTATGCATAGTCTTACGACCTACTGGGTGACCTACTTCGTGAGCGCTTACTATTATTTCGCGTTCCATCAGCCTTGGGACAACTACTTGTAGTTTTCAAGAGAAGAATTTTCAAGAATTTTTATAATTGCTTTAATCTGTTCTTCTGCTTGCTGGGCTTCCTTCAATCGTGTGGTGACTTCTGACTCAACTATAAACACTTTAATGGGGTATCTGCTTAGGTGATCCACGTGTTTGATACTGCTTCCTGCTCGTTGTTCCATGTCAACGCTGAAAAGGACCCACTGTGCAACTTCTCTTGGTACGTCTTGCTTGGTAGCAGTTTGTTTAAACGCAATGCAATCTGTGACTAGTTTAAACGAATTCCAAGAAGATAATGACGGAACTTCTTTAGAGCCAGGTACGCAGCTTTAACCTCTAAGATGTAACTGTGCTGCTTGGATTCTGCTGCCGAAGTCTTCTTACTCCAGAGGTAAATAGGATGTCGCTTTCCCTAAAAACTCTGGAATAGTATGGCTCCATAACCTTCCTTAGAAGCATCAGTGTGCAATTTAGTTGGGGCGCTTCTTGAATAGATGCGAAGGACTGGTTCCCTCGTGAGCAATCCTTTTCTCCGTTCCCGGCCAAATTCTATCATTCTTGACCAAATGACCCAAGAAAGATATTCGGTGCTGAAGGAAACTGCACTTTTTCCACTTCATTTTCAGATTTTATTTAGCATCTGTCTCTAAAACCTGCTGAGTCTTCTGCAAACATTTCTCTTCGGAGACTGCGAACACACTTATGTCGTTCAAGTAAAGCTGCATGATGTCTTCGTTTTTAAGGCTTTGGAAAGTGTGGTTATCAAATCGAATGAAAGCAGATGGAGAGTTCCGAAAACGAAATGGAGTTCTATTACTTTTTTTCAACTGGAATGTAAAAAAATCCATTTTCCAAATCCAGTACTGTAAAGAACTTCGCTGCTTGAAGCTTTTCCAGTACTTTTTCGACCATGGGAACTGGAAAACAATACGAACGCACCATACTGTTCAGCATTCTATAGTCAACGCAAACTCTGAGTGATTGATCCTTTTTCTTCACAACGACTACTCTGCTTGCTACGTACGATTAAGATTTGGTAACGATGCCCTGCTGAAGCCACGTCTCAACTTGTTTTCTTACAGCTTCAGCTTCTTCGCAGAATGACGACTCGGGGATTGGCGAAACGGCTTGACGGCTTTATCAGGAATAATCTTTAATTCGATAGGACATTGCAATCGCTCTACTGGGCTCTCATAGCTTCTTTCGATCAACAGCTCCACGCTCTTTCGAAACTCGGAAGAAGCGGAAACGGTCTGCTGGTTCTCAAATACGCTGTACACATCTGCAACACACTCACCTACTGATTCAGTTTCTTGTTCAAGGGATTGAAACAGAAAACCACGGGAGTCGGCCGAAAACTTAAACTTTTGGAAAAAATCATATCCCAGAAGCGCATTACAATCCGTTGTAGAGTTGTCTACGACAAGAAACTTGTGATCTGTCGGCAGCTGATACACGACTATGCTAGCGTTAAAAGATCTGATTGGCTTGGTGCTGTTGTTACCCAGGCCTCGCCAAACCGACTCACTTTCCAACATTTTTACGTGTTTTCAGTTCTGAAGCACGCACTTTCTGACTATCTAGACATCTGAGCCCGTGTCGACTAGGCACTTAACACTAACGCCATTTATAGTAAAGTTCTTCAGGCGTCTGCTGCTTCTCGCAACTCGAACTGCGTTCTCTTTGTTTTTACACTCCCGTGAGATATGTCCGTACTCGTTACAAAGGAAAAACTTTGTTTGCGACTGGCAGACTTTTCTTTTGTGCTCCGCAGAGCCACAATTGAAACAAAAGTCCTTCTTTTTCTCAAAAACTTTCGGCTTGACACTCGAAAAATTTGGTTTTTCTCACTGCTTTTTTCTTAAGAAAACCACCAACTCGAAAATGTCGTTCCAGGAAAAGTTTGGCAGCTCTGCACATCTTTCCACTGGCTGCACATATTTTTGTTTATTCGATAACTCGTAAGCATCTGCATTGCGTTCAATGATCTCGAACCAATTACCAACAGAAACCGAAAAACCGTCAAAGTCATTTATTATTTTTTCGAAACTTCTTTGCGTTAATCCACTTCGATTTTCTATGACAACAGTTGAATTAACTATTGCAATTGGTCACTCGCACCTTTGCTGTTATTCGCCACTTTCATCTCACTACTTTTATTTGGTGACATTACTTTGCTTTCCTCTTCGTCTGGTACTTTGATGACCAACAAACTTAATTGTTTTCTTTCTCTTGTTCTTCTTCGCCAGCTCTAACTTGATTGTTCTTGGCTGGAGTTCGCCTTGTTCGCGTCATGCCTTTTTTCACAAGCACAACTCACTAAGGTCAGCGCCAGTTAAAACGTGAATCTTCCTAGAATGAATTTCACCACGACTGCCCGGCTTGTGTATACGTATATGTTGTCTCTTTCCGCGAATGATTTCACAACGACGCTCGAAATGAATTTCACAACGACGGCCAGCTTCTTTCAAAAACTTATAAAATTAACTGGAACTGCACACAACTTTGCAACTTGTACAACTTTTGGGCACCTTTTACAACATTTCCGGTCAATATAATTCTATTAATAATATCCCGACTTATCAACTGCACAACTTTGTCGAAAAATTTACGAATTTTAATTGGCACCGACAACTTTCAGCTTTTTCTGTCTTCTTTTCCGCGAATCACTTTCTAGTTCATTGGACCGGCGAGCCCCCAAATGTAGAGTATTTATTATAAATGATAAGTTTAGTTATATTAAATTAACTAATGATAGAAAACTGATTTGAATTAGCGGACAACTGCGACGACTTATTTTCACGACTTTCTGCTGCAACTTCTCTCGAGCGACGCTGCCATCTCCTCTCTCGCTCCGCTTTCTGTGCCGTTTTATGGCAATGTGAAACCTGGTCACACTGCAAGTGTGTACCCGCCGCTGCCCAGTGTGGCCCGTCTTTACATTTATAATTTTGTGCAAACTGTTAATGTATGTAACAGGCAGATGGAGGCATCTCGGACCCCATAAGGTATATAAATTCTTGATCAACATCACCAGCCGAGTCGATTTAGCCATGTCAGTCTGTCCGTCTGCCCGTCTGTCCGTGTTGGTAAACAGATGTCAGACACTATAAGAGCTAGAGCCACCAATCCGTTGCACGCAGATCAAGTTTGTCTAACAACAAGTTTGTCTAACAAAATAGAGATGTTTTCAAAAAAAATTTGAGATTCAGGGGGACATTAGCAAATATATCTACACAATATTTACACTAAGTATATTGAAACTAACAATTTGTATACCCTTGCAGGATATTATAATTTTAGTCAGAAGCTTGCAACGAAGTGAAGGAAGCATTTCGGACCCCATAAAGTTTATTTATTCTTGATGAGCATCACCAGCCGAGTCGATTAAGCCATGTCCGTCTGTCCGTCTGTTTGTCCATCCGACCGTCTCTAGTCAAAAGATCTCAAGAATATAAGAACCACCAAATTTTGGGGACAGCGTTCTAATCCGTTGCGCGCAGTTCAAGTTTGTTTTTAAATTTGGCCACGCCCAAATGCATTTGTGCGGACGTCCTTTAAAATTGTTTGTAAAATAATCATGGAAGTTATTAAGCAACAAAGTTTCTGAGTATGCTTCTTCCTGATATGTAGACTCTCTCGAATTGATCTCTCCGCTCTTGCCAGGCAATGCTCGGATTGAGTCAGCGCTGAAAGGTGCAAGATTATTTAAGGTGTAATATACGAGGTGTGTTCAAAAGTATCGCGAATTTTGTGTTTTTTTTTTTATATATTTATTTATTCATGAATATCTATTTTGTCCCTTTCAAAGATATTATACACTTGATATTATTCACTTGATATTATTCACTTGATATTATACACTTGTGCCAACGGTTTTTCCCATCTTCGAAGCACTTCAAAAATCTTTTTTTTTATCTTGTTCAGCTCCTCCTTCGATGCCGTCTTTATCTCGTCAAGCGTAGCGTAACGTCGTCCTTTCATGGGCCTCTTGACAAGAACTGAGAAGAACTCATGATGCACCACGCCCCTGCAATCGAAGATAACTGTCAGCAAAACTTTCACATTCGACCGAACTTGGCGCGCTTTTTTCGGTCCTGGTTCGGGCGGTAGGTTTGGTTTGGGTCGTCGTGGACAGAGTCCAACATCTCATTAGCAATGTTCATGCGATGCTGTTTTTGGTGGCAATTGAACAATTTTGGTACGAATTTCGCGGCGACCTTTCTCATGCCCAAATCATTGATAAAAATCGAATGGCACGAGCCAATCAATATGTTTAGGTCTACACCAACTTCTCTAACGGTGATTCGACGATTGCCCAATACAATTTTCTCCACCAACTTCTCTAACGGTGATTCGACGATTGCCCAATACAATTTTCTCCACTTCATTAATTTGTTTGTCTGTTGTTGAAGTGCTCGGGCGTCCGGCACGCTCTTCGTCGTTCACATCTTCTCGGCCTCTGTGAACATTTTGTACCAACTATAAACGTTGTACCACAGTTAACTTTCGGAATGCATCCGCGCCCTTAATTTTGTTTTTCACACAAAATTTGATACAGGTTCTTTGATCCATTTTTTTGAATAGGTAAAAATCGAAGACGATCCAAAACACGTGCAAGCAATGCAGCTGTCAACAATTAAGTGAACATTCAAAATGGCATAGCTTGTCGGCATAAGTAAGAGACATGAGTACCAACATAACGCCACACAAAAAATCGAAATTCTAATATACGTAACCCGTTAAAATTCAAAATTCGCAAACTTGTTGAACACACCTCGAACAGTAAGGTCGGAAAATTTGAACTTTTTTTTGGATTTGTTTGTAAAGAGAAATATATATTCATTGGAGTTAATGTTTTGCTATATTTTTTTACATATTTTAAAGTTAAAAAAAAAAAATTTTTTTTTTATAAAAAAATATTTATATTGTGTTTGCCTTGTGCAGCTAATCCCCAAAAAGTGAAATAGATTATGTTAGTGTATGAAAGAATCTAGTCTTTGATCGAAGGAATTAAAAAAAAAAACCTTTTTGGGAAAATGGCAGCTTCTAAAAAAGAAAGTTCATTTTTGTGGGTATTATTGTCTTTAATTAATTGATTTAAATAATAATTTTAATTAATTCAATCAAAGACAGCCAAAAGTAGTTGTTGAGCTTGTGTGAAAATTTGAGCTAATTCGGTTCAGCGGTTTTTGAGAAATCGTGTTCACCTACTTGAAAAACATAGTTTTGAGAAAAAAGAGTTTTAAGTTTTACAAACTGCTCTACACCCCATGGCGAGATTTTCTAATTTTGTCTGTAACTTCAAAAACATTTCTCGAATCTTAATTACAATTTTTTCACAAAAGGCAAATATTTGTACTTTATGATTTTCGTAAAAAATTGATTTTTTTTGAAAATCGTGATTTTATATAACGTAAAAGTTTTAAAAAACGTAAAGATAAGAAATAGTGTTAGGGTCAAAGTAATTTAGGTACTTAATAATGGTAACATCTCGTTTAAATGTTCCATTTTGAGTTTTGATGGTTATTGTTCAGTCAATTCGGTGGCGATTTACTTTTGTTAAATGATGGAATAATTACTACCTGAAGCATATCTTGTATTAGGAAAAAGCTTTCTCTCTCTCGCACTCACGAGAACCACTATTTGTACTTTAAACCCAATTAATGGGTTTAATAGATTAATTAATGGATTTGCAAAAACATTTCTCCACCCCCGGGTTGACAATATAAGCCATATAAGTGGACAATCCGTCGTTCGGGCCATTTTGGAATGATTTTTGGATGCCGGGACTTAAGGCCCTCATCGCTAAATATATATATTGGAGTCATCGAAAAAGTGGTTTGAAATTTAAGATTCCCTATTGCCCAAATACTTCCCATCAAACAAATAAGGTAATACCACTGTTCAAAAAGGTGAACATTCATAATTGTCCACACCCAAAGAAGCACTTACAAACACAGGCCGATCAAGGGCTCAAGGATTCTAATTATATACACGTCGCCAATCAGTAAGAACTGGTGTAAGAAGTATGCACACGCTTATGTATATATGTATAAAATTCAAGTTCGAGTATGTCCGAAATACTCTTATCCCCCCTGTCGCGCGTTTGTACAACAGCACTCATATATTTACAAGTTCAAGCATACACAAAGTACTATGATCGCCCCGTAAAATGTCAAAAATACTCTAGCATAGATAACCCCTAGATGGAATTATACATAAGGAATCTGTAAGCAGTATATAAGTTGAAACCGCTATAAAAAGGCGTGAGCGCCCAATAAAGATTCAGATCCTTACGAAATGGTGATGTGTTTTGACTAGGGACTCTGCGGTTAGCGGTATAAGTTGCCAGTCAAACGGAGCGGTACGAGCTGCACCTTAGACAAGCGATGTACTCCGCTAACAACCACAATAAAAATTATAAAATTCACATAACGGCATATTGACATACATATAATGCTGTGGCTGCATACATACTTACATACAAGTATTTAAGTCATTTGATCGCGGCTAAGCCCCTACATATCCCAGTGGCGCAACCCTGCTTCGACCGAATGTGGAATTTCTACAAGATGCATTGTCGAAGGTACATTCGTAATCAATCGTTTCTGCAGCTGCTAGAACACAGGACTCTAATGGGATGTTGTTTTTGTTCCTGCTTTTTAAAGCTTCGGCAATCGTTCGGCTTATGTAAATTTGCTTTTTATACAATTTTTTTCATATACATATGTATAATTTTGTTTTTTTCACTTTACTTTTTGCAAGTATGAGTGTGTGTCGGGTGTGTTTTGAAAAGGAATTCATTCAGGTTTTTGTAACGATTTAGTAAGTTTTGAAAGTGTATAATGTTCGAAAGAGGCTTTACCAAACATAATATAAGGTGGCTGACCGCTGCACAAAGACGCATTATAATTATTGCATCAAGTAAGTAACACGAAACATTCTGAATTTTAATTGATCAATTTCTAATTGTTTTTCTTACGTGTAGATGCAGTTAAAAAAGATGGGTTGATCGACCGATGCTACAACCAACTTATTAGGGTGCGTTTTAAATCAACAAAGGTCGCATCGCAAACAATATTCGTTGAAAAAGCAAAAAATAATGAACGAACTGAAGGTTTTCTGTTCTGTTTAGTTTTAGTACAAAATAATAAAATATTAAAAAAAAATTTAGTCTGAATATATTTTATTTTGCTAGAAATATAAAACTATTTTCAGTCGTTTCAATCTGCATTACAATCCTATATGTGCAGTATACCAGCCAGTAAAGCATATGCATTACAATCCTATATACGTGGTATACCAGTCAGTAAAGCATCTGCGTTACAATCCTATCTGCAACAGTATATAGGACGGTAATAGGACGGCTAATCGCATTCTTGCTCTAGTAGGCGATTTCGAAGGTATACTAGTAGAAAAGGAGGCCAAGCTTATGGAATAGTAAAGCATTTTGTAGTATGACTTCGAATGCTTACTGCTTTCGAAGTATGACAGATGTATTCGGCAAATTTACGCCACTGGGAGGGTGTTGTAAGACAAAAATATAACACTGCGTTCGTTTAATAAGAGATCACTCATACAAAGTTTGTTTTGCTCTAGTGATTTGGTTCGGAGTTACTGGAGAACATTTTCGACAATTAGAACTATGCAAAATATTTAGATTCTATATAAAAAAAAAAAATATTTTATAAATTTCGAGGTATACCTGTTATTTATGGTTTTAGAATTACGTTTTTAATTTCATTAAGATCGGACAACTATATCATATAGCTGCCATAGAAGCGATCGGTTGATTTATGCGAAAATGTAAAATGTAAAATGTGTAGGTAAATTTTATAGAAACGTAAAAACTTCAATATTTATTCTATTTTACCAAAGTGAATCGACTTTCAATGGTCCAATTACAGACTGCAAGAGTATTCTAAATTCGGCTTACCGAAGTTAGCTTCAATTCTTGTTTTGTGACGGCATATCTCGACTTTTTGAGATACAGGCTATCTAAAGTCCATCAGCAATCGCATTGTGGTCGCTTATTGATAGAGTATCGTCCGTATATAAGTCATTCTTGTCCGTTGGCAAAGAAAAGGTTATTGCAAACGCACCTTTAATTCACATTGTCATATCGAAGGTTGACGGAATGACTCGCTCTAGGTGGGAAGAAAATCTAGATTATCAAAAAATTTCGTTGTGGTCCGAGTGTGTTATTGCCCTTAATAAAAGTTTTCAGCAATTGTCGGCTGAAGAGGCTACAACTGGACGGTCAAAAGGTCGCAAAAAGACAACAAGATACGAGAAGCAAGCTTTTTGGCAAAACTGCTTTGGCAGTGGCACAAACAAGCAGAACCCCGGAAACAGCTGAGTGTTTGTTAAGCAAGTCAAAAAATCATTTTATCACGACATGTCTTTCATTCTAAGCTACGTCTTTCATATTTATCATCAAATTTTCTAAAAGCGTTGCATAAATTGTTTGAGAAAAGGACATAATGTATCCGTCTGCAAGATTGCAGGGTATTCTCGAAGCCCAACCATACATTGCTACCTCGCATTTGTATATATATAAATATATAAAAGGGTGCTTCTGTCAGATTCAGCCAGCCAGGGAACTTCTAGACTCGGGATCCCAAGTTAATTTTATAACTGACGAGTTGGCGAGAGGCTTGCACTTAAAGCGGATTCAGAAAGATATATATATTTTTTTTTTGACCTGGCAAATATAGCTTATCTGCTCACCATTATCAAGTGGTAGTTGACTTCGTCGTTAAAAATCTATTTCCTCCTGTCACCAAGAAAAAGGCGTGTCATTCGAATCACTTAACATTCCCACACATCTATGGCTTGCTGATCCAGCTTTTCATAAGCCCCATAAAGTAGATCTGCTGCTTGGACCAGCCGCGTTTTTTAATATTTTAAAAGATGGCCAAATTTAACAAATGAATGCACTTATTTTGGAAAACACTTTTTTTGGTTATGTGGTGTCAGGGCGGTGTAGATCAAAAAAACCCCAAGGGACTGAAGCGTGTTCTATGGTGAGCACAGTGGATGCGTCTGGTACACTTGAAAAATTAGTTAAACGGTTCTGGGCGTTGGAACAAGTTCCAAATGTTTTGGGTGACAAACTGCATACACCAGCGGAAATGATTTGTAAGTAAATCTTTCAAGAAATCATTGCTCGTTTACCCTCAGGCTGATTGCAAATATCCTTACCTTTTAATTTAAGCCCGACGTGTCTCGGATCATCATTTGACATGGCAAGAAGACGTTTTTTACAATTAGAGATTAACTAAATATCCAAACACCCAGTTAGTGTTCAATCAGTTCATGGGATAGTATTAGGCTCTCGGACTGCAATTGAGGGTTAAATAGCGAACGATCCACATTATTTGAGGAGAGATGTTGCCAGCACTTATCGGCTAAATACTATTTCTAGCAGTTAGATGCATACAGTATCTTAGCAATACCCATTTAAAATCATCCTCAAGCATCCTTAGGGTTCAAGAACGCTTGGCACAATTTCGACGTCGACGATCTGCTCACTGGATCGGGCACAGAGGGGAAAATGGTTGTTCTTCGTCGAGAGCTTACTGAGATCTAGAACCATCGGGCTTTGTTTTGACAAAATGGGCTTCTGATTGTAAGATGAGTAAGTCGGAACCTTATTTCTGCTTTCAAAGCATCTAGTTAGTTAAATAAGGATTTATTGGATTTACATTATTATTTGGAACTAAAGGCTTCTGAAATTGAGCGCTGCGCGTTGTTCCTATTCCTGCTATTATCAGCAATATTTGGCTTCTTAAACTGAACGCTGAGCGTTGTTCTAATTCCTGGTATTATCAGCAATACTTGACTTCTTAAACTGAACGCTGCGCGTGATTCTTATTCCTGGTATTATTAATGTTCCTTCATTATCATTCTCATTTGGGTTTCTGTATGTTGCGGTTAGCCTAACAGAGATCTGTTAATGGGCAGTCTCGGTGTGACAAGGTATAATAGAAGGACAGATATGTGGTCTTACTGTAAGAAAGAGTATGTACGCCAATGTCAGCTATATAAGAAGGGAATTCGCACTGTTAAGGCAGTCCTGATCGAGACACGGTAAAACAATGTCACAGTCGGAATCCCAAGAAGAAATTGATACTCCGACATTAGAAGTGGGATCGCCATCACACCAAACTGATTACGATGATCGCGTTTGTGCGCTTCTAGAAATGCAACACCGAAGCATGATGGAAGTTATTAAAGCCGTGAAAAGTGTAGAGCCGCAAAGAAATGAAAACAATTTAGTGACATTACCAAAGTTCAACCCACACACCCTGGGAGCAAGTGCAGTTGCTTGGTGTTCTACAGTGAACCTTATTGTAGCCGAAAAACCTATGATTGGAAGCACACTGCTCATAGCATTGAGTGAGGGATTTCCCTGGAGGGAAACGCTTCTAATTGGCTTTCTCAAATAACGTATTCTGGCATGACTTGGAACCAATTCAAGGAACTATTCCTGCAACAATTCGAAGGCAATAAAACTATTGCAGCTACAGTGTTCAACGTTCCTAACGGTCGTCCAAAAGCCGGTGAATGTTTACCCCGTTATGTGAGCCGCCAATTAACCACTCTGATGGCCAAATGGAAATCAATGACAACAGAACAAAAAGCCTTGTCGATTGTTCTAGCGCATACTGCCCAAATTGACACTAGACTGCAACTTACAGTGTTTACGACCGACATTAAAACGCGACAAGAGTTGCAGAATGAATTGAAGGCATTCGCATTCGTCAATAATGGAGAGCATCACGGATCGGAGAATTCTGCGGCCAAGAAACCACGCTTGCAACCAGCACTCGAGTGTTACTTCTGCGGAAAAATTGGTCACAAAATCGACGACTGCCATGCGAGGAAGAGCAACTTTAAAAACCAGCAAGAATCTCAAACAATATCCAGCCGATCTGTCGACGTAAAGAGGGGACCAATTACGTGCTACAGGTGTGGAAACCCAGGACACATCAAGTCGGTTTGTCCAGGAAGGCTTACATCACCAATCCAGAACAAAGCAGAGGAAAAGCGTGTTAACGTTTGTAACAAAGCCGGCCCAATCAGTACCTTAACAGCATCCGGTGAGTCGTATCCATTTTGCTTTGATTCTGGAGCAGAGTGCTCGCTTGTAAAGAAATCGGTGTCCCGACAACTGGCAGGCACACGAATCAACAATGTTGTTATTTTAAGAGGTATAGGAAATAACACGGTGACTAGTACGTTGCAAATACTATCAAATACTATACTATCATTGTTTCAAAAATTCAAAATGAAGATTTTGGGGAGGGCTTGGCAAAAACGTATAATTTGCGTTTAAAAATACTTTTTCGTAAAATTCAGAGAAATGGTAGGACTCGCAGCCTTCCAGTCGTGCCTAGATCTTTTAGATGGTCGGTAGTAAACCACGTTCATAAGGCAGTTATACATCTTGGTTGGGAAAGACATTAGACAAGATGTATGAGTTTTACTGGTTTGACAACATGGTAAAATACGTCCGTAAATTTGTTAATAATTGTATCACCTGTAAATTGACAAAACCACCCTCGGGTAAATTACCAATAGAACTCCACCCTAGACCAAAAGTAGAGATCCCATGGCACACTATTCACATTGATATTACATGGAAATTAAGTGGTAAAAAGAATCAGAAGGAATATATTATAGTACAGATTGACGCATTTACGAAATTTGTTTAGTTACACCATGCCATGAATATTACTAGCGAAAGCTGTGTTGACGCAGTAAAATCGGCAATATCTATGTTTGGGTTACCAACTAGAATCATAGCAGATCAAGGTAGAAGTTTTACCGGAGCCGTATTCGGAGATTTTTGTAACATGCAAAAAATACAATTACATTTAATTGCAACAGGGGCTATCCGCGCAAATTGGCAAGTAGAACGTGTTATGAGCACGCTGAAAGGTATGCTGATCGCCGTAGAAAGTAGTCAACGTACTTGGCAAGACGCTCTAGGTGAAATACAATTGGCTATAAACAGTACTGTTAATCTGTTACTGTTAATAGCAAAAGCAAGTCCTCTAGAATTACTTATTGGAAAAGAAGCCAGACCGTTTAATATGCTGCCCATTTGCGAAGGAAATAATAAGGTAGATTTGGACAATGTAAGAAAGAAATGTAAAAGAAAATATGGAAAACAATGCTAAATATGAAAAAAAAAGATTTGATAGAAATAAAGGTAAAGTCAACCATTATAAAGTAGGCGACTATGTGTTGCTCAATAATGAAGAGCGGCATCAGACAAAATTAGATAATAAATTTAAAGGCCCATTTTTAGTGTCAGAGTTACTTGAAGGTGACCGTTATGTCTTAAAATCACTTTCTGATAAACGAACGTATAAATATGCACACGAGGCGCTAAGAAGAATGCCTATAGAAGAGATTCCCACAGAGTTAGATATGTGTAATGAGAGAGTAGAAGATGAAGAAAACTTATTGGTGGATTCCAGTGAAGTAAGTGACGTTGAAAGAGACGTCGAAGATTAGTTGGTGGATTCCAATGAAGTAAGTGACGTTGAAAGAGACGTCAAAGATTAGTTGGTGGGCTCCAACTTGAAAGTGGCATTGATGGATGTTTATGAAAGATTTTACACATTCATTCCAGGCGTGGTCTCTTGTAGAAGGGAATTAAATCATGTCTACCTTTGGGAATCGATTCATAGCAAAGGCTCTTCATAAGTTAATCTAAATAATTAGTAAAAGTAACCATAGAAATAAGTGATGACGAACAACGTATTAATACGTTTTTTTTGATTTGTAATGATCGTTTCAGATTAAGCGGTACCTTTAAATTACTCCTATTATTGTCTTTAAAATTTGTAACACACGAGACGTGTGCTTATCAGGAAGGCCGTGTCGGAACCTTATTTCGGTTTTCAAAGCATCTAGTTAGTTAAATAAGGATTAATTGGATTTACATTATTATTTGGAATTAAAGGCTTCTGAAATTGAGCGCTGCGCGTTGTTCCTATTCCTGCTATTATCAGCAATATTTGGCTTCTTAAACTGAACGCTGAGCTTGTTCTAATTCCTGGTATTATCAGCAATACTTGACTTCTTAAACTGAACGCTGCGCGTGGTTCTTATTCCTGGTATTATTATTGTTCCTTCATTATCATTCTCATTTGGGTTTCTGTATGTTGCGGTTAGCCTAACAGAGATCTGTTAATGGGCAGTCTCGGGATGACAAGGTATAAGAGAAGGACAGATATATGGTCTTTGGCGAATACTGTAAGAAAGAGGATGTACGCCAATGTCAGCTATATAAGAAGGGACTTCGCACTGTTAAGGCAGTCCTGATCGAGACACGGTTAAACAATGTCACAGCCTAGAAAGCGCACGGCCCGCAACGCCGCGGAATCCCAAGAAGGAGTTGATACTCCGACAAGTACATGCAACAAATCGAATGCGAAAATTTTTGCTCGGAGATCTCAAAAATTCTTGGACTAACATGGAATCCACAGACTGAAATTTTCAAGTACGGCATTAGGAAGTAACCACAGATAAGGTGGTAACCAATAGATTATTGTCGTCATTTATCGCCACCCTTTTTGATACTTTGGTTTTGTTATCCCCTTTAAAAACCAAATCGAAAATATTTCTGCAAGAGCCTTGGCTTTTGAGTCTGAACAGGGATGACCCTGTATCGCAAGAATTAAAAAAAAAAGTAGAACCTAGTAAAAAATTAAATCTTGTAAAAATTGTCTGTACTGCTCAATCTACTAGGATTTCCCCTTTAAAAATAAAGACGGTACCCAGGCTAGAGCTACGTGCAGCGTATTTGTTGGAGAAGCTTTGTGAAGAAGCTTTTAGCATCATTAACTTCCCTGTCGTGAGTCTTGTACTTTGGTCCGATTCGGAGTAGTTCTTCACTGGATACCAACTTTCCACCTCAGCTTGCTACTTTTGTCTTAATCGAATTGCTGATTTGCAAAACAAAGTGTCAATAGCTATTTGGCGACATGTGCCAACCAAGGGAAACCCTGCGGATTTCGTTTCACGAGGATGCTCTGATGAGCTAAAAATACCTAAATTTGGTGCAATGGTCCAAGTTTTTCACAGAAGGAAGACGAGTACACAGCACTAGAAATAAAAAAGTTACACGTTGCTCTCATCGCGGTCGATGTTGAACTAGACCCGATTTTAAATATCGTAGCAAGGTCATCGTTCTATCTGAAAGTAGTTTGCATTGTAGCTTATATGTATCAATTTATTAACCGAAAGAAAATGATAACTTGAGTTCAATTTGACTGTCAGCGGTTGAGCTTGGAACTGCATTTCTTAAGGTAGTTCAAAAGATAGTATTTGCCGAAGAAATTGTAAAGCTGGAAAAATCCGCTAACATGCGTCCTGGAATTCAAAAGTTAAATCCTTTTATATCTGTTGAACATGCCGTCTTCTACATGCCCCATTGCTCACAACGCTAAGTTCTTCTTGTTAAAGCCAAACAAGTAGGAAAGCTACAGACGAGTATGACCGACTGTCAGTTACCCGGTACCCAAAGCGATGTAGGTGAAATTAAATGGCACATAGACATGGAAACAAGAAAATATTGACAAATGAAGGCAAATGTTGCTAGGGACATGTTGCGCAACAGGCATTGGTGCTCTCATTGAAAAAGAAGAAGCATACACAGAAACTTTATTGTTTAACTTCCATATGTATCGTCCGATTTTACTGAAATTTTCAAAAACTTTTGCGAAAGCCTACTAATTTATAATTTACTTTAATCCGAAAATTTCGACTATAGCTTATATAATTTGTTTATGATTTTCGGGGGCACTAGTGGGCGTTGCCAAATTTTAAAACAAACTTGATCTGTGTGCAACAGATTCGAACGTTGTGACCAAATTTGCTAACTCTAGCTCTGTTAGTCTCTGAAATCTGTTGTTTTGGACGGACAGACAGACGGACATGGCTAGATCGACTCGGCTAGTGATGCTGATCAAGAATATATATACCTATAAATACACTAGTTTACAAATTTATATATTTTTTTTATATAAACGTTTAAACCCACTTTTTCCACTAAATTTTGAGACGCTGAACACGTTGAACTCATTACAAAAAATTTCAAAGAACCGTTTTGAAGATATTTGCGAAAAAACAGATTTTTTCTTCTACGCTAAAAATGTTTTTCATTAAAAAAACAAAATCACATAGCAGGCTACTTCCCTTGAAAAACAATTTTGTAGCACAACAGCAATATGATAATTTAATATAATTTGCCATAACTTCTAGAATTTTCTTTGGATTTGCATATATTTGATCTTAACTCTTTAAGGAGAAAGGTATCTTTAGTTCTATTCACTCAAAATAATTAATATCTTTTTTTTATATTTTTAAAAAGAAAATGAAATCTAGCTATAAAAAACATAGCCAAAAATATTGCATGTTTTTTTAGCTTGAAGTGTTTATATCTTCATTAATAGAGCTCTGACCATTAAGAGCCGTATGTTGTCGGAAATGTGTTTACATTGGCTTTTGGATTGTACTTATTTGAAATATGTATGTTGGACTTACAATTTTCAAGATTTTTAGCGTAGAAGAAAAAATCTGTTTTTTCGCGAATATCTTCAAAACGGTTCTTTGGAAATTTTTTTTAATGAGTTCAACGTGTTCAGCGTCTCAAAATTAAGCGGAAAAAGTGGCTTTAAACGATTATATATTTTGGATGTAATGGTAAAGTTATAATACCCTCGCAAGGGTATAAAATATGTATGTAATTTTGTAATATAATATTCTACTTATTCTACGAATAACATATATTTAAAGAAAAAAAAATGTACATAATTTTGTAGTATTCATAATACATATAAAATTGTCTCCTTACAGTAAATTGCTTTTAAAGGACACACACGCCTGTTTTTACCCTTATTACTCATCGAACAATATTGATCGGATTGTGTCTTCAGGATATCGGTACAGTCAGTCCAAGGAAGAGCTAACGCAGAGGAAAGTATTATATAACAACCACCATAGCAATATTTCACAAAACAAATTCGAGTGGCAGACCGAATACAAAGCGCGTTCTATGTTTATTAAGAAACACTAATTTAGTAATGGTAATTATTGCCGTTATCAATAAAGACATACCTACGAAACCACAGACAAGTGCGCTTGAATGTGAGATATCCAGAACCCAAAGCATTGTGCTTTACACTAAAAATGAGATGATTTTGGGGAGCAGGGCCCCATAGTCTCAAGGTTGTGAGCGTATATTTTCCTGAAATTCAGTCTACGATATTATTATTGCTTCTTTCTAAAAAAATAGGGGAGTGAAAAAATTCAACTTTTGGGTTTCCAACGGCGACTGCCAAATTAGCATCTTCCATAATGACAACTCTGCGAGGCGAGAAAGCCTTCGGCAGGTAGTCATCAGCGCGTAGCGGCGGGAGAGAGGCAGGTCTTGAGGCGGGAAGACATTTGTGGAGTTATGTAGCAGTGGCCGCAGAGGCTGCAGCGGCAGCCAAGAAGGCAGCAGAGGAGGCAGGAGAAGCGGCAGCGGTGCAGGAGACAGCGCAGGCCCCATCACAGGTGCAGTCTCCGGATTTGGAGCAGGTCGAGGGCAGTTAGTGGTAGAGCTTATTGTGCAGTGGATACTGGAAGTGACGTTCACAAATGTAAATCAGTTGATCATTTGTGTTACAAACAATATGGTTTGGTTCTACTTCTGATACCATTGGGTCAAGTGCGCTCCCAGGCCAAACATAAAAGGAAAAGAGACAGAAAATAAACAACAGATATATGTATGCTGCGGCCGATGAATCGATAAACGATGGTTTAAATGCAGTATAACAGTTGAAATATACAGTAAAGTCTCAATTAAAAATTGTTCTGTAATAAACGGTTTAGAATCTAACCTAATCTCATTTTGCATATCTTTAGATTAAAAAAAGAAACATTTTTTTATATCCTTGCAGGGTATTATAATTTTGTCCAGATGTTTGCAACGCAGTGAAGGAAGACTCTCTGACCCCATAAAGTATATATATTCTTGATCAGCATCACTAGCCAGTCGATCTAGCCATGTCCGTCTGTCCGTCCGTCCATCTGTCCGTCTGTCCGTTGCTACGCAAACTAGTCTCTCAGTTTTTGAGCTATCTGAATAAAACTTTGCAGATAGTCTTCCTTTTATTGCACCTAGTATATATGTGGGAACGTTCGGAATCGGACGACTATATCTAATAGCTGTCATAGTAACTATAGGACAAATATGTTATATTTTCGCTATTTTTAAATTTCATGCAAATCGGACAGCTAAATCTTATAGCTGCCATATGAATGATTGGAAAATTATTGGAAACAAATTAAAACTTCTTTGTTTCTCAACGTATTTGTATAAATTCGAAGATATAGCTGTTTTTTACGGTTTTATAATTATGGTTTTAGTTTCATTAAGATCGGACAACTATATCATTTAGAAGCGATCGGTTGATTTATACGAAAATGTAAAATGTGTAGGTAAATGTTATAAAAATGTAAAAACTTCGATATTTTTCAAATTTAATAAAATGGATCGACTTAATGATCCTATTGCAGACTGCATGGGTATACAAGCTTCGGCTTACCGATTCTGCCAAACATTAGATATGTATGAATGTATATACATATTTGTATGCAAATGTGTGTATGTATATCTTTATTTTAATTACGCATGCCGGGGGCAACGCACCAAGCGATCGCAAGCTATCTCGGTTTTACTCATCTGCATAGGCAAAATGCAGCAAAAGAGGACTTAAGACTTTTAGCGGAAATTAAGTTTTTGTTAGCGGTATAGTTTAAGAAAACTAACAATAACTAATCATTTGTTTAACAAGCAAAATCAGCATTGTTTAAGATATTTAATTAATTTACAATTTACCATATATCGTATATAATAAAAATGAAAATAAAAATAATAACAAAATCATATTTTTTTATCAATTTGTTATAAACAATAATGTATTCTTTGTTTAAAATGGTTCCTTGTTCCCTAAAATCTACATCTGGAAAATATATTAAGTAATTACCTATAATTAATTAATATCATTTTCCGGTATATTTTTAATTTTGTTAGTTTTTTTTAAACTTTTCCATTAGAATAAGCTATTTTCCGCTAAAATTCTGTCAGCACCGTTGAGTGGTACAAAATTGCACATGCGTAAAAGCGAGATAGCTGTAACAGCTGTAACAGTTATTTGCAAGCAAAACGGTGAGCGGTGGTGGGGGTATCGCCGATTTTCGTGACAATCCTAACTCGGTTTTACTCCGTCCCCGAAAATCACTTGAATAATACAAATTATAAGAAGGAAACCTAAAAAATCGCCTTTTAAAAAGTAAAAAGAAAACTTTAATGCCATAACATAAGATTTAGTGTACATTTTTAATAATAATTAGCAGAAGAAAGATAAAATAAGTAAGCCATATACAAATTTATTCATAATTTCATAAATTCTTTCAAAAACTTGAAAGGGATCTCAAGAAATAATTAAATGCGTTAATTAATTCTTAAGTCTACCAATTACCAGTTTCTAACGACTTAACAGCCAAAAATCAAATCAAGTCAAGCGAAATGATTTGTTTCGAACTCGAAACTCAAAACAAATCAAATCAATTTGCGTCACTCACACACGCTCCCACACACAAACACACACGTCCAAGTAGCCAACCAAAAACAACGCAAATATGACACTTTAACAGTTAGGCCGTGAAATCCTTGGCCACCGATGGAAGCCCCAAATTGTGCTTTTCACGTTTCTTCCGCGCAGCGTCTGTCCGAAGCTGGGCGGCTGAGCGATCTGCGTCTGTGCCACAATGGTCGGCAGCAGGTATAAACTGCGTCGGCTCCCAAAACCCAAACCGCGTATGCGTCACATTGACCGGCGGTTTGGTCTGCGTCTTTACCGAATCGGTCGGCAGATTCTATAACCTGGCGGAAGGTATAAAACTCAAGCCCGGCAGCTGGGTATCTTGAGGAATGTCTGGTAATAACATTATTACTCCAGGTGGCAACCACTCGGGTGGAAATCCACCTGCGGTAGATCCCGCGGTCAGGGCAAGGATTCTGGAGGCCCTAATCACTATTCCACCCAACACGGCGGAGCCGGCGGCACATTTGGCCGACGCCTCTCCGGAAGCGACAAATACTGAAACGGAGCTCCTAATCTTTCAAATAGGCTCCCGGATGCAGCGGACACCCCCCGCAGGTGGCAAATAGCCCCCGTTATGGAGGTAGCCAGTGCCCCCGACGAGATTGCCGAAGGGGATAACGCCGGCAAAAGAATTAAGGATTCCCCGAGTCCAACCGGACCGGCTCACCCTACGAAGAGGGCCAAAGCCCCCCAGCCAGAAATAGTGGAGATGGGGGAAATCCTCGACGACCTGCTCAGCAAGGTCAACGTGCATAAGGTCCGCAGCATTAACCAGGGTATGAAGAACGCCTTTGCTAGGCTCAGCTGACTCTGTCGCGGCATCCTGGAAGGCAGATGCCATACAGCAGGTCTGCCGACACTGCTGAGCAGGGGTGCCAAACGACTCCACCACAAACCCGGCCCAAGCCGATCGCAAACAAGGCAGTACAGACCTCTCCGAGAGACCTGTCGCAGACTAGAAGGAGTAGCCCCAGAGTCGACCTTAGTCGTCCCAATACTGATGGCCACCAACGTGCGAACCCAGGACCAAGGGGTATCAACGGAGACGGCCAGGGAAGAAACAGCACGGGACGCAGGCTAACTCAAAGCGAGCATTCAGAAGAGACGAAAGAGAGCGAGGAACGAGGCGGTTATTATAAGCCCTCCGTCCGACATGATCTACACCAAAGTGCTAGGCTTGGTCGCGCGGGCACAAGACGCCAGGATGGAAGGGATCTGCGAGAGCGTCTGGAAAGTCAGGAAAACTGGCAAAGGAGAGTTCCTTAAACGATCCTCTCAAGTCCAAGCGAGCGGCATTGGGAAGAAGCAGGAAGCGGAAGCAGGGTCTCGATCTGCACCCTGACACCGTAGGCCTTGTTCCTGATCCGTGATTTGGACGAGCTTCACCAGAGAGGAATTAGTGGAAGCGCTCACCAAGCAAATAGACCTTCCGCTGAATTCGGTGACCATCAAGGGCGTTCGAGCCCTCCACAGCGCATTCCAGGTGGCTACCATCTCCGTCCCGGCTGGACCAGCAGACGCCCTTACGAAGCTAGGCAAGGTAAAGCTGGACAAGGTGTCGAGTAAAGGAAATCGAGTTTCGATCAAGGTGCTTCAGGTGCCTCGAAACGGGACACATTGCTACGGATGCAGCAGCGCCACCGAAAGAAGCAAAGCGTGCTTTAGATGTGGCCAAGAAGGGCACAAGGTGGCTGAGCGCAAGAGCCCTGCGCGCTGCTTCAGGCGTGCAGAAGCAAAGAGAAAGGACACAAACTACCAGGTCGGCAGCCGGTTTTGCCCCCTGGCGACGAAGTTCAAAGCGGAGCCTAAACGCAGCGCATGAAAGTGGTCCAAATTAACTTGAACCACTGCGTGGCAGCACAGGTCCTGCTGTCCCAAACGATCCGCGACAGATGCGTCGATGTCGTAGAATCACTCTCCACACTGGAGGTTGGTCTCCTAAACACAGGAGAGCCGCACATTTTTAGCCGAGGGGGAGCTGGATCTGTCGTTGATCTCACCCTCACCCTTGCTTCAGGGCAGGACAGTGCACGGGGACGCTGAGCGACGTGTACACAGCCAGAGACCACGCAGCGATTTTCATCATGCTGGATGCTCGGCATACGCAACACTCAGCGCCTCCTCCCCCGGCGCGTAAGGGCTATAGAGTGGACTCCCTGGATATCCAGTTCTTCGCAACGAGGATGGATAGTATGGAACCGACTGTTAATGCGCAGCAAATGGCTAAATCTGCCATGCGACAGCTCCAAGCAATATCCGATGACTGCATTCCGTCTAGGACCGCGCATTCTAGACATCGCGTTCCGGTGTACTGGGGGAATACCAAAATTGCTGACGCAAATGAGGAGTTCGATGGGACGAGCACTTACCTGGAGAAGCCGGCCGTCTACCAACGGTGTCGTAGGACACTCTAGACGACAATCCGGAGCAGCAAGACTAGAGGCTTTCTAGATCTTTGCGACACCAAGAACCGCGACCCCTGGGGAAACGCGTACAAGACGATTGTGAAGAGGATAAACCGGATTACCCAAAGGGCCCCTTTGGAGACTGCAGGCATCGGGAGGCATCGGGGTACTGAGCAACTCCGTCTCGCGTCCCGGACGCGTGGCAGCCAGGATATAGATTAAGGAGGCCCCGGGGCCGGACTGCATTCCCAATAGGGCGCTAAAGCTAGCGATCTCTCTTAGACCGGACCTTTTCGCGGAGCTGTACGTGAAGTGCCTCAGAGAGGGGACTTTTGCAAAGCGGTGGAAAACCCAGAGATTGGTTTTGCTGCCTAAGCCGAGGAAGCCGCCAGACGACCCATCTTCTTACAGACCCATCCGTTTGATAGACGGAGCGGGCAAAGTGCTTGAATATCTGATCGGCTCGAGACTGGAGAGGGCGATCTTAGCGGCAGGCGACCTGTCCGATGCACAGTGTGGGTTCAGGAAGGCGACGACGCCATCACTGAGGTGGTCGATATCGCAGCAGCGGCAATGGCGGGACAGCGGTGGAAAGGCGGATCCAAGGAGTAGTGCCTAATAGTAACCCTTGATATCCGCTACGCTTTCAACATATCGCTCGCTCGCTTGCACCCATGCAGTCGGCTGCGGAAGCGACAGCGCTGCCGGAAGTGCAGTCGATGCAGCGCGCCCGAAAATAAATACAAAATTAACGATCCAAAACGTTTTACTCCCCGAAAATCCATGACGCGCCTAAAGAAGTTTCACTTTAAATATTCATTAATCTTCTGAAGGTGACAAATAAACGTTAATAGACTAATGAGTGAACCATTTCTTTTTTGCAAATAAGACCGGATTTCATTTTTGTAATGATTTCACATATGCATATTATTTTTTGCTCGCAGTTGAACAGAAGATCAACAACAAAATACATGCAAATACATGGATTTAACCAATTTTTTTTTTGTCTTAACTGTAGTGCTTTTTCTTGTAACTATTAAATGCAGTTTATAAATATAAAATTATATTCCTGAAATCACATGAAGTTACACAATGACACTATTGAGCAGATAAATCTTAGTCGAATTGCTTTATCTATAAGGGGAACACAGATCTTTAGATCTCTTGTTCCACCTAACGATGGCAAATCGCTGAGTCACCGAGCGTCGTTGAGAATTGGCGAAGCAGTATAACATGATTTAAAGGTTTTAAAAGCGGACTGTGCTTTTTCGTTCCATTCAAACGAATTCTTCTTTTTAAGGAGCTCCGTCAAGGAAGCAAAGTCTTCTACGAAACGGCGGTACCATCCGGCTAAGCCTAGAAATCTTTGCAACTGCTTAACCGAAGTTGTTAGCGGAAATTCTGCTTCCGCATTAACCTTATCGGGGTTGGTTATTATTTGCCCATTTCCAATTATAAAGCCAGATATATGATTTCTCTCATACAAAATTTGGATTGGCTGACGTTGATGGTCAGATTTGCTTTACGTTAGCATAACGCTAAACCAAATGTAACTCAAAGTCATCGGACAAAACCAATCAAATGTCTAAGCATACAAAGACTCTAGTCCTAAGATGGGCCGGTATACGATATTTTATGGGGTCGGAGATGCCTCCTTCTGCCTGTTACCTACATTCTCGGTTGGTATTAACTTATAATACCCTTGTACCGTTTTTTTTTTTTTTTTTTTTTTTTTTGTGATGGACAGTGATGCACATCGGTCAGTAAACTTTAGTGGCCCTTCGAAACCAAGCACGTGCTTGTTAGGGTTAGGTGTTAACAGGCGCGCAAGAAAAGTATAGGTAAAAGAAAACGAGGAATACTCGTGTCGATGTCGGGGCCTGGTACGCTGGTGTCCCAAATTGAAATTGGTGATGAAATAATGGAGCTCGATGTCTTCTCGCTTCGGACTTTTATTTTAGAGTGCTCGTATACCAAAAATTTGGCGACTTCGCGCCCGCCTCGGAACCGGGTAAAAGGTACATTTTGTTCATAGTGATGCCCACCTGGAGTTCTTGCCCCCCTCGCAAGAGGAATACTTGCAATCTACGAGAGGAAGCAACGTCCGGAAAGGATCCATCCCAGCGTCGTGTTCTGTGCCATCGGTAAGCCGTCCTGACCCGGGAGGATACCCGGCAGCATCAGGTCAGCATATACATCCGCCCCAAGCACAACTGACACTTGAGATGGGTGGAACCACCGGTCATCCGCCAAAGTGACATTCTGGAACATATCTTGCACCTTAGGATCCAGCGACTGCAAAGGCGTTCGGGTCTGCATCTGCTCGTCCACCAGCATCAGCAGCTGTTTGCTCATCTTGGACGCCTTGGAGCGAATCTCGGTGGTGCACACCCGTTGGTCGCCAATGCCCGTGATGGCCAAATTAAGGGCCTTCACCAAGGATATGTGAATGCGACTCACAGGACAGCACGGATCCACCAAGGCTCGGACATCGAAACGCTTTTGGTCGGATCCGATTAGCACGGACGCGGTCGGGAGGGTGCTAACACTCGTGCGGGCCAGGATAGGCGTGCACGACGGGCCCGTAGACGTGCTGCGGGATGGCGACACATCCATTGGCGTGGCGGAGCGTCGAGATCCGGATGATGGAGTTTATTGTGGCGTCCTCTGCACGTATAGCAATTATGCGTGCTAATGCAGTCCCTGAGCAGATGCGTTCTTGCAAAACAGTTTAAACACAACTTCTGCTGTTTTACATGCTTCTCCCGATCTGCGACTGACATTCGTAAGAATAGAGGACAGATTCGGATAGGATGATTCTCTTGTGCACAGAGTTTACAGGATTGGGGATTTACCGTAACTCTGTTTTCAAAGGTCTGGATTGACCGCGAGCTATTGTCAGCCCTCAGTGCCCTGGATTGAGCGCTCGCATTTGGCTTAAAATCTTCAATCGCCTCGAGCGTTCGATGACGATCCTGTAAGAAGACCTTGAATTCAGCCCAGAGTGGAATATCAGACTTACTGAGAAGGGACTGTTCCCATAGAGACAACGTTAGCTTTGGCAACTTGGAAGAGCACAGAAAAACGAGCAGGCAATCCCAATTAGTGGTCTCGATTTCTGCTATTTGCAAAGCCGTTAAACAACCTTGGATGGTGCTCTCTAAATGCTTCAAGGCTTGGCCGCATTCCTGGGCAACAGAAGGTAAATTAAACAAAATCTTCAATTGACTGTTGACCAGCAGCCTCTTATTCTCGAACCGATTCTGCAAGTTCCTCCACGCTGATTCAAACCCATCATTGGTTAACGGAGATAAGGCAACAATGGATTTCGCCTCGCCGCTAGTTTTAGCGTTGAGATGGAATAATTTCTCAACTTCTGAAAGACGAGGATTGCGTATATAGATGGCGGAAAAAAGGTCACGAAATGTGGGCCATTGAACATAGTCACCATTGAACACTTCGCACTCGACTGGGGGTAAGCGACATCCGCCCTGAGACGGCGCCAGATTGGAGGACTGAGCCGAGTGTTGCGGGCGTGAATCCTCAATAATCTCATTGAGGCTTGCTGCGCACCGCTCGTAAACGGTATAACAGTAGTCATACTTGGACTGCATGACTGTTATTGTGTCTGTGCAGTTTAGACTGGAAAGAACTTCGGAGCACGTCTCGTATTCCTTTTCCACCTTGTCCCAGAGGGCCCTGATCTGCTCGAGTCGAACCCTACTCGTGTGAATGGACGGACTTGTGTTAGAAGGGGTGTTGACTCTGGCTTCGAACTGACCCACCCTATCGGTTATGGTCATGAATTTCATCAAGGCCTTGTCTCCCTCAGCTTGAGCCATTCTTCCAGTTGCTCTAGTGAAGTGGGGAGACACGACTGATTTTCCGGATTTGCTGGAAGGTACCGACCGTGGAACTTGGAGCGACGTGCTCGTAGATTTAAGTGGAGTTGTGGTTGTCAATGGGCCTTTGCTTCGAGTGGGATTTTCGCTTTGGGAAGGCACAGAGGATTCGCTCTTTGCCCTGACTCTGTGAGACGCTTCCGCCTTTGAAACGGTCAAAAGGGATTCTGGTTCCTTACCGTCGCCAATTGGCATATTAAGCTCTCGTAGGCGCCGGAAAATGCAAGTGCGTGAGGTAATCTATCGACTTTGGCGTGGTATGGAACGGTGGATAAAGTGTACACCACTTTAATCGAACAAATATTTTATCGATTTGGAAGAAATTTGTGGGGGCGCTGGATAAGCGTAAATAAACAAATAATAATCGAAAAGGATGTACTCGATTTGAAAAATATGGGGACGCTGTATAACGCGTAGAACAAATTAATCGAAAAAAAGGCTATCGATTTTAAATCAATACGGGGACGCTGGATGACGCGTTAAAGAATTAAAAATCGAGAAAAAAAGCTAACTTCGGTAAAGCGAAGTTGGTATACCCTTGCAGTCGGCAATTGGATCAATGAAAATCGAACCATTTTAGTAATGTTGAAAAAACATCGAATTTTGTAAATTTTACATTTTACATGTAGAATTTTACATTTTCATATAAATCGACCGATCGCTTCTATGGCAGCTATATGATTTAGTGGTCCGATCTGAATGAAATTAAAACCGTAATTCTAAAACCATAAAAAACTGCTATATCTCAAAATTTGTTAAAATACGTTGAAAAACAGAGAAGTTAAAATTTTTTTTACATTAATTTCGCCATCATTCCTATGGCAGCTATAGGATATAGTAGTCGATTCCGGTCGTTCCGACATATATACTGCGTGCTAAAGAAATATGACTATGCTGAAAATTTCAGCTCGATAGCTCAAAAACTGAGAGACTAGTTCGCGTAAAAACCGACAGACGGACAGACGGACAGACAGACGGACAGACAGACGGCCAGACAGACAGACGGCCAGACAGACAGACGGACATGGCTAGATCGACTCGGCTGGTGATGGTGAAAAAGAATATATATACTTTATGGGGTCGGAGATGCCTCCTTCACTGCGTTGCAAACATCTGGTCAAAATTATAATACCCTCTGCAAGGGTATACAAATAAATAAATAAAACGAGAAAGAAAGCTAACTTCGGTAAACCGAAGTTGGTATACCCTTGCAGTCTGCAATTGGATCATTAAAAATCAAACAATTTTAGTAATGTTGAAAAAACATCGAATTTTGTAAATTTTACATTTTACATGTAGAATTTTACATTATCATATAAATGGACCGATCGCTTCTATGGCAGCTATATGATATAGTGGTCCGATCTTAATGAAATTAAAACCGTAATTCTAGAACCATAAAAAACTGCTATATCTCAAATTACAAATTATACAAATTCGTTGAAAAACAGAGAAGTTAATTTTTTTTTTACATTAATTTCGCCATCATTCCTATGGCATCTATAGGATATAGTAGTCCGATTTCGGTCGTTCCGACATATATACTGCGTGCTAAAGAAATAAGACTATGCTGAAAATTTCAGCTCGATAGCTCAAAAACTGAGAGACTAGTTCGCGTAGAAACCGACAGACGGACAGACAGACGGACAGACGGACAGAGAGACGGACATGGCTAGATCGACTCGGCTGGTGATGCTGATCAAGAATATATATACTTTATGGGGTCGGAGATGCCTCCTTCACTGCGTTGCAAACATCTGGTCAAAATTATAATACCCTCTGCAAGGGTATAATAATCGAAAACGATGTACTCGATTTGAAAAATATGGGGACGCTGTATAACGCGTAGAAGATATTAGTCCACAATCAAAACCCAAACAAGAATATAAAAAAATACACCCAATTGGGTTCCACAAAACAAAATATTGAATTTATGGTGGTATGTAAAGTAATGCAAGTGTGAACGGCTCCTTAACAGACTGAAAACGCGTATGGTAATCGGGTTCCTACCTTGCAAGGTAGCCATATCACGCCAAGGCCTTGGCGGCCAATACATAAACATACGCAAAATAAACAACAAAAATATTAAAACGCTGATTTTAACATTTCTGTTTGTTTAACTTTGTCTCTTTATATGCGGCAACAATGTTAGCTGCCGGTTTTCAATTGCCGGTCCAGCAATTTGTATGTCTGTATATGAGCGTATGATCGGCCAGCTGAACGGGCGTCCGCAAAGTTGATTTGTTTTTGTTTTCTTTATTTTGTTATTGTGAAGTGAAACACCTGTATAGAAAATATGTACTGGTCGCTTCCAACAAGCACAGTTCTATGCGTTCTCTGCGAGTAAAGAATGTATTCTCTATACCCGCGGTCTTCCTTTCAGATTTGTATGGGGTGAAACACCGAAACAACTGTTCTTTTTTTTGTATGCTGCAACAGTTCTTTCGCAACATATAAATAACGTATATTACACTTCGGCAATCTTCGGGTTTCGCTTCCAACTTTAGTTTCTAAAAGAAGCGTTATATAACCCATCTGCAGCATACATCAATAACGGTTCTGTAGCAATGTATCTTTCATGCAAAATACCGCTTCAAAATAACCTATTGATAACAGTTATACAACTGTTATGAAGGAAGCAATTAAGGACACATCTGTAGCATACATAAGGAACCGTTCGGTGAGAACGCATTAATAACCATTAAAACAGCCATAAAAATATATTTAAAAACATTTATTTTATTCAATTTGAAGTGTACACATAGAACATATAGGTTAATTTATTCATACATTAAAATCTTTTATGTGATTAGTGAAGAAATCCTGCAATTATATGAAAAATAATAATAATGTTTTTAATGCAATAATTAAATAAAGTTATAAAACTAATAAATGGGAAAGTAATATTATAAACACTCACCGTAAATCTCAAATATTATCTGAAATAAAAATGTTATCATATTATGACCTATAAATAAATCAAATCTGAAATGATAAATATTATATTTTATATATTTACGTTTACATACCAGATCTGAAATAAAAGTAATATATTATTTATTTTATTAGGGCAATTGCTTACCTTATTTTGTTAATATATCTGAAACTGAAATTAATTAACTTATGTAATAATAGATATGTTTTGCTTACCTTGCATACTTTTTGTAATGAATTTCACAACTGCGTCAAGCAAATTTCTTAATACAACTGAAGCATGTAACAAAGAAAACGAAAAACCCAAGCGCGTGTATTTTCATTCTCTTTTCTTCTTATTTGTTTGTGCGTTTCTTTCCTTTTTTATTCTCTTATTTTCGTTTCAAATGGTGGTTTCCGAAATAATGCATCTTTTTACGTTCTAAGAGAAGCGACGATCGCAGTGATATGAAAGAAAAATAGAACAGCAAAACAACAACAAACGTTGGTTTCCGATAGAATACATATTTATGCGTTCTAAGAGAAGCGACGATTGCACTTATATGAAAGAGAAAGAGAATAAAAAACAACAATAAATGCTGGTTTCGGATAGAACGCATATTTATGCGTTCTAAGAGAAGCGACGATTGCACGGACCCGAAGC
>VNJO01001086.1:0-30679 GCA_008042535.1 Drosophila tani | reverse complement strand
TACGGCCAGAGGATGTTTGGTTCCGCAACAAGGACTGCGGCGTCTTTGGCATAGTTCATAAATACCAGGATAAGCGCTAACATTACTTTTGGAATCTAATCTTGACTGAAATAACTATTTTAAAATGTTAAAAGTGAAGTGCTTAATAGCCAAATGGATAAGCGAAATATAATGAACTTAAAAGGCTGTTTAGATTTATTATGAAGAATAATACACATTAATTTGCACAAATATATTAATACATTAATTAATACATTAATTTCAACAAATATATTATTTTGTATTGTCTTCATTTATTAGATTAACTTACACTATTTTAAATAGTTCGGTTGCCCCCAAATGCAGTGCTGGAAAACGCCTCACAGACCATCGATATTTTACACTCACGAACCGATAGCAGCTTGCTAGGGACTTCCATCCCTAGAATAGCAGCTGGCTGCAGTGCTGCCAACTCTTCGGGTCATAAAAAAGCTTAGCTACACTATGAACAGAGCTAGAAATAGCTAAAAACAAATAGGTATAAATAACTAAGAATAGCTTTACGGGCCTCAATAGCCTTATCTTGCCTTTCACAGCCTAGTACTAGCATTAACGAAAAAATTCAGTAAGGTAAAACTTCATATAAAAAGAGCACGAAGAACTTTTTGATTTTCAATCAAATGCGATTGAATTTAAATATACTTTATGAAGTTTGTTTACAAAGCACAGCTGGAAATACAAGTTAGTGTGACCCATTTTCTCTTTTTTTAATTAATTCATTTTGGTCGTTCACAAAACAATCACATTTCTCTCACGGAATTCCGTAGGCGATTTTCGTTGATGTTAGCACTAGGTTTAATAGGCTTAATGTTCGAGTATCGAATATCTTTAATACTGCTTAATAAAACTATGCCAATTTCGTTTAAAAAATATGTGTAACTCCGCTAGTTGCTATTTCTAATTTATAAAAAAACGCTAGATCTAGTGGGAAAAATAGCTAAACTGGCAACACTGACGCGAACACGGCGCCTTCGATTTCGCGTATTTGCACCTTGGGGAAAAGTGGATTTTGTTTCGCAAGTACCGCTGCCAACAGGTAGAATATTCTAACCGGGGAGAGAGACCACTGCATTCTTGGATAATGGCCCTGGCCATCAAGAAGCCGCACGTCTCCTACGTGGAGACCGTGGACGGTGGTGCGCCGCTGAAGAAGTTGCGACTGCAGACATTGGCCGCGGATGTGAAGGCCGGCAAAGGTGGAAAGACTGTGATTACGGACCGGAAGCTACTAGCTCTGTCCCAGCTAGACGCCTATTTGGGCAATGCACCGCCAGCGGGGGGCTCTGGAGCGCAGCCACCATCGGCGACGCCAGTGGCAGCGACGGCGGCTGCTGCCGGGAGCAATGCCAGCGCCACGGGCGCAACTCCCAATCTGGCGGCGGCGGCGGCGGCGGCGGCGGCGGCCACAAACAGCAGGGAGCTGCTGGAGCTGCTGGTCAAGATCACCGACGAGATATCCTACCAGGACGTGGAGCTGGCTGAGCTAAAGGAGGCGGCCGGCAAGATCATGCAGCTGTACCAGCAGCAGGAGCGGGACAGCGACACCTCGATACGGGTCAAGCTGTTGGAGCTGCTGTCCGGGCTGGGCTGCGAGGGGGCCACCGAGCAGGCGGTGACCCTCATCATCGATCACTTCATCTACCTGCTGCGCAAGGAGAGCTCCCAGAAGGTGCTCGCCCAGGGCATGATGTGCCTGTACCGGATCGGCCAGAGGCGCAAGAGCATGGTGCCGCTGGCCTACAACACCCAGGTGGCGCATCTGGCCAAGGAGCAGCTGCGCTCGGGCTCGACGCACACGCAGAAGAACGCCATGCTGGTCATCGGGCGGTTTGCCACCAAAATGGAGGGCGAGCGCCACTACGTGTGGAAACTGGCCTTCTACATCGACTCACAGGACTCGGGTGTGCGCGCCCAGGCCCTGGCCGCCCTCCTGGCGCTCGGCGAGCGTGGTTCGCAGCTCCCGGCCGTCCTCTACAAGCGCGCCGTGGAGGCCATGAAGGATGACTACGAGTGCGTGCGCAAGGAGGCCCTGCGGCTGGTCTTTATGCTGGGCAACCGGCATCCGGACTACATCATCCCCTCGGACCGGCAGCAGGAGGATCTGCGCATGATCGACGCCGCCTTCAGCAAGGTGTGCGAGGCCCTGTGCGATCTGTCGCTGCAGATCCGGGTGCTGGCGGCGGAGCTGTTGGGCGGCATGACGGCCGTCAGCCGGGAGTTCCTGCACCAAACCCTCGACAAGAAGCTGATGAGCAACCTGCGCCGGAAGCGGACGGCCCACGAGAGGGGCGCCCGTCTGGTGACCAGCGGCGAGTGGTCCTCGGGCAAGCGATGGGCGGACGATGCACCGCAGGAGCATCTGGATGCCAGGAGTATCTCGATTATTGCCAGCGGAGCCTGCGGCGCCCTCATCCATGGCCTGGAGGATGAGTTCCTCGAGGTGCGAACGGCGGCCGTCGCCTCCATGTGCAAGCTGGCCCTGTCGCGGCCAGACTTTGCGGTGACCAGCCTGGACTTTCTGGTGGACATGTTCAACGACGAGATCGAGGACGTGCGCCTGAAGGCCATCTACAGCCTGACGGCCATCGCCAGGCACATAGTCCTGCGCGAGGATCAGCTGGAGATCATGCTTGGCTCGCTGGAGGACTACTCGGTGGATGTGCGGGAGGGCCTTCACCTGATGCTCGGCGCCTGCCGCGTCTCCACCCAGACGTGCCTGCTGATGGTGGTGCAGAAGCTGCTGGACGTGCTGGCCAAGTATCCGCAGGATAGGCACTCCACGTACGCCTGCATGCGCAAGATTGGCCAGAAGCATCCGCATCTGGTCATGGCCGTGGCCGTGCATCTGCTGTACGTCCATCCGTTCTTCGAGACGCCCGAGCGGGATGTGGAGGATCCGGCCTACCTGTGCGTCCTCATACTGGTCTTCAATGCGGCCGAGCACCTGGTGCCCATCATCAGCCTGCTGCCCACGGCCACGCACCGGCACTATGCGTACCTGCGCGACTCCATGCCGCATCTGGTGCCGCAGCTGCCCATCGAGGGCGCCTCCTCGTCGAGTGCCACGCACAGGATCGACTCGGCCATGCGGCAGGCGGGCAGCTCGGCGGAGTACCTTCAGATGATACTCAGCCACATCGAGGAGATCTTTACGATGACGGACGAGCGCGTGGAGCTGCTAAAGACGGCCCAGTCCAATCTGCAGCGCCTGGGAGCCATCGATGCTGGGATGTACGGCACCTCAAATTTCCTGGAGACCTTCCTGGCCGCCCAGATCCAGATCGAGCAGATGCAGCGCTGCGCCAGCACGCAGCGGAGTCGGGTACCGCTGAAGGAATCCCTGGCGGCGCTCATCCGGAACTGCCTGAAGCTGCAGCACACCTTCTCCGGCCTCAACTACGGCGACATCCTGCAGGTGAAGCAGCTGCGGCTGCGGGCCTGCGCCCTGCACCTGGTCCTGGTCGTCAGAGATCGATCGCAGAGCGCTCTGGGTCCCTGCCAGATGCTCCTGCAGACCGCCAACGATATCGGTGAGTTCATCAAGGCCCATGCGAAGGAGGAGGAGGTAGAACTGCCGCTGGGCGTGCCACTGCCCCTGCTGGAGGCCGAGAAGTCAAAGAAGGCTGCAGCCAGGAGGGATGGCCAGCCGGATAGCTTCACCCGTCAGTTGCTGAGCAAGCTGGACGCCATAACGGATCCCAAGCCCGGTCGTGTGTTCCGCGAAATCTTGCCCTTGGTCCAGCAGGCGCCTCCCTTGGCTCTGCCGCCCGCCAATGAGAAGATCCGGCGCTGTGTGGCCAACATCCTGGAGCCGTGCCCCGTGCAGTCGCAGGATAATGTGATCAAGGTGACGGCGGGTCTGATAGCGGCCGTGCCCTTTGTGGCGGAGATCGACAACCTGCTGGAGTCGCAGAAGGCGGACATGCGGATCAAGATCAAGTATCCGGACCAGCACATGCACACGGTGGTGCCGAAGAGGAGCGACTTCAAGCCCATCATGACGGAGCAGGGCGAGCACGAGACGAACGTGCGCCTGCGGACCACCATTCTGCTCTCGCACAGCGTCTGGACGGAGGCCTCGCTGGTGGAGATCCAGCTCTGTCTGGCCGTTCGTCCCGGCAGCGAGCTGGAGCTCTGCAAGCCGGCCAAAGTCCTGTTCGCCCCGAAGCCCGTGAGACGGGGCATTTAGCCTGACGACGAGGACGGTGTCGGTGTCGGTGACGATGGCAAGAGTCCGGATGCGGAATGTGGTGCTAACGATCAAGGGGACGGGACGGCCAGCGGACGTCGAAGGCGGCGGAAGAGCGGCGTGAGGAGCTGACAAGGCCACACAGCCGCTGGAGGAGGAGTTGCAGTATCATCCGATGGATGAACACGATGGATGGCACGATGTATCATTTCCCAATTGAAATAACCACAGATTGTGCGCATGAACCTCTTTATTGTTAATTCTTAATCGTATTATTGCAACTAATTCATTTTCAATAATATTACACAATACATTTAAATAAATATATTTTTTACAATTTATTGAATTTACTTTTTATTGTTAACTTGTACCGGGCACTGCCTACCCTTATCTTAAAAGTCCCGCCTCTGTGTCGCCCAGAATTGAATTGAAAATATATCGATTAGAACTAGCTTTTAGTAACGGCGCATCTTCAATAAGGAGTACATGTGCTAGAGAGGGAGGAGAAATATCGAGTCAACGATAGTGTTTAGTAAAAACCCAAAAATACTGTTGGTATTTAGGTGATATTAACTTTGACCCAAGGCACCTGTTTTAAATTGTTTTGTTTAAACAGATTGATTAAAACAATGAACAACGGTGAAGAGACTGAAAGAATAAAATGTAACAAAAAGCGTCCATCCTTTGTGACCACTGCACTGCATTTTAAAAACTGAAGCTTGAAAATGCAGAAACTTTTTTCATTAGGCCAGTACAGAATTTTCAATTTTTTATCAAGAAATTAATATTTATAGCAAAAATAAGCTATTTTTTAGCATATACATATTTTTTACAAAGTTATAAGTTATTTTTTTAGATATAAATTACCTCTTAAAGTAATATAAGTAAAGAAAGCAAAAAAATAAAATACTAAATAGTTGATAACAAGAAAGATAAAATCATTTCTCAAGTTTTTGGTATTTAAATGGTATTTCTCTAACATTTTTTTGTTTGGTCCTATGGTATTTCTGGTCGTTAGTGTCGCGGTCACACTTATTACGAAATTGCAGGACAGACGTGTCTGCTTAGTATAAATAATAAAACTAACAAGTCAAGCGCAAATTACAAGTGCATCGCACAGCCATATACAATAAGTACGTGTGACAAGCCGCAGTGGAAAAGAAAAAGGCGACGACACGCGAAACGTAGTTGACAGTGTGTTCAGTTGCTCAATCTCTTTCGTCAGCTGCCCGATTGCCGTGTGTGTGCGTGTCGAGTGCGTGCGTGTGTGTGTGTGGGAAACTCGTCTTCGGTGTTCGGGTTCGCGACCAAAAAAAAAAGAAAACGAAAAGGCGAAAGATATTAGTTAATGCAGGAAAGCGCAGGAAAACAATAGACTAAGTAATAAACGAATATTATAAAAATAAAACGGAATATATAGTTGGGTCCCTACATATAAGCATGTGTGTGTTAGCGTTTTTTTTTTGTGTTTTTTTTTTTGTCATGCGCTGTCCCGATTGCTCTGTATTGCTCCGTCTCGCTCGCACCCACGGGTCGTGGCAAATAGTTCGCGTGCGTTTTGTTTTTGTTTTGCTGCCAAAAAACTAAAGGCAAAAACAAGCACACAACTTAGATACACAGAAAAATTGCATTTCGCCAAGAGCAACAGTTGCACTCTGCAAATTGCGCACTAAAAACCCCGAAAAAAACGCGAAAATTCGCGTTTCCAGTCGCATTTGCTTGTCCTGTCAGTTTTCCCAACTTTTTTCAACCGTAGTAAACTGAAATTATTACAAGTAAGACGCGTGTGTAGGTTGTGTGTGTGTGTGTGTGTGTAGTAGTAGTCAGCACAAATAAATGTTACATTTTTAACCATAAAGAAACAACGTAGAGGAAGAAAGGGAGGGAGTGAGTGAGAGTCCACGAACGACGACGCCAAAGGGGCTTTTCCTATTCCGTTTCATCTTATTTACGTTTTTTGTTTTTAGTTAGTTTAGTTGACGGTAGCCGTGGAACAAGGACGGACAAAGCCACCCACGCGCGGGCCAGACAGAGACAGCGAGCCATATACTCGCCCATACGACCGCTGTCGTTGTTTTGTTTTTGTTTCTCGCCAAGCAAGAGGAAGAGGAAGAGGCGGCAGCGCAGGAGGAAGCAGCGCAGCAGCAGCAGCAGAAGGAAACGCAGCGCAGCGAAAGAACAAAAGCGAAAAGGCGATAGAGATAGCGACAGGCGACAACAAGAGCGAGAGCGCGAGATGGATCGCTACGACATGGAGGACGTCGTGGTGGCGCCCCCTGCCGAATGCAATTCGCCGCTCAAGGAGTGGCGCCTCAAGCTCCAAGCGGGCACCCTCACACGCAACGATTTCGTCGAGTTCTTCAAGAAGGAGTCGCCCAAGTTCTTCGACTATCAGAATATGATGGAAACAGGTGAGAGAATATCAGCTGATGTTAGCCATGCCCTTTTTCTGGTAGTTGGGGGTCTTGTTTTGGTCCCTTTAGCACGTAAAGGAAGGAAAGGAAGCATATGAGAAGTAGGTTTTATAAATTATCATAGAAATGGGTATTCTAGCCGGGTTGTGGAGTTTTCTAACCCTAAGTAATCGAAATACGGACAATCGAGTTATCGCTCTTTATAAATGTAAAGATAAAGGCGATTCCATATGCTTAATGTCTATATTCCTTTTTATTACCTATTCCACCTTGAATCTTATTTGAGGTGTCCAAGTTCGATGAACAAAAAGGGGTGGTTCCAAATATATAAACGCTTTTCACTTTGTATTAAAGTTTAAGAACATTGTATTGTTTTCTTAGATATCAGTAGCTGTTAGCCTTAATTATAAAGTAAACATTTACCCCAGGTACACATGAGAGGTTTTTTGTTTTTACTAACATGATATCGATTTCGATGTGAAATGAGATCTATAGCTTAAAAGGGCTACAAGCTAAGCTCCTCCTATGGATAAATGATATAAGACATCGTAAACGATCCAAACTATGGGAGAAATGTTCTATTCCATATTAATATTCATTTTCCGGCATCAGTCTGGCATTACTTGTAAAAACGATATGATTAGCTACGTTTTGTTTAGTTTTAATTGAAAATTGTACGTAATATATCTACTTATAATAATGCCAGATCGATCGGGGGTGTGAAATGTTGGAAAATCCCATTATAAAATCTCGCTCTTGAATTATCATTATTCGCTGTGTGTTGTTCGTTCTGCTTTCGGCTTTTGTTTATTGCCATTGAACAATTGCACGCTTTTGTTGATTTCGTCGGTTTTTTTTTCGCTTTTTTTTGTTTTGTCTATTCCGCATTTCCGTGACTATTTGCTTTTGCACTGCGCCGTGCTTTGCAGCGCCAAGTTTTTCCTTTCAATTGGCTCTCCACCAGCCCCACCGACCCACCTGTCCACCTTCTCGATTTTCTACCTGTCTCGCCTTCCCTGCACACACAGAAGAAAAGCAAAGGCAAAAGCAAAAGCTTGGCCTAGCAACAAATAAATCAAATAAACAAACTCGTTTGGACCCACATTCCACTAGAAACGTATTTTATCCGAGTGTTGGGACACACAAATTAGGAGAATCTAGGAAAAACATGTGCGAGACTCCCGATATAGAGTCAAGTTTCTGTTTATAACATATTGATTTAATAGAAAAAACAGCAGCAAAAGGTGCCTGGGGTGAGGGGAGATAGTGTCAAACGGAAAATCCTTGTAAATAACCAAGTTGTTATTTCGAGAGAAATGGAAGCAGCTTAAAGGTGTCCTTTCAGGCAGACTGACTTATCAAAACGAAAGGGAATTTAGCGGCTTAGCTAAAATTACTCAAAAGTTCAAGTCTCGATTTTAGTTCCCTGTCAAAGCCAAAGCAATACGTGATCTTGTGCCATCAATTTAAACAATGTCAATCAATATTTCTTGACAAAAAAGAGCGTAAAAGCTTTTGAAAGTTCATAAAGTCTGAGTCTGCCTTTGCCTTTTCATTGCAAAAACCCTTTCAAAGAGGAAAAAGCCCACGTTTTAATGGGAAAGAATTATATGTACATATTAAATGTCAAGTTAATGATGGCACACGAAACCAAAGGGATAATGGGCAGGAATCTATGGCAATTAAAACGTAATATTTCATAGTACCAAAGAATCCCCCGGGGTTCATTCATTAATCCCTGTGCCCACGCAACGTGTGTATACTTGGGATGATTCCTCCACTTTCCTGTTTACTTTCCGCCTCGGCTAATCAGGCTTTTACCCCTTTTCACGGCGCCCTCCGCTCTTATCAGCTCAAACATGTGGAAGTCATGGTTACCGCAGTATCTATAGCTCCCCATTTATAGCTTCTGCGCTGATATTTGTCTGCCGTCTAATTGGTCGCAGACAAGTGACGAAAGACGAGGATGAGGTGGACACACATGCACTGGGATGGGGGGGGCAGAAACAGAAACAGAAACAGATACGGAATCAGAGGCTGAAAACGAAGCAGCAGCAGCAGACTTTGGCTCACTGATAACGTGGAGAGTTAAATATTGTATATGATTTTAAATGCAGTTTATTCAACTTGCTTTTATTTGGCGCAGACGCATAGTGTATTTGCTTTTGCACAATCCACTGACGTATCCAGATTTTATACACCCGGGGGGGAATTATAAATTTGACAGGTGATGATGGTAAAAATGATGCAGAATATTGTATTGACCCGCTCTAAAGCCAGATGCAGGATGATAATTGAATAAGAAGCTTGTACATATTACATATATTTCGTTGTTAGACTTAACGATTTTTTTTTTTTAATTTCGAGAGCATACTTACTGACTTAATAATTATTCTTCCAAGTCTTTAAATCTAAATAAAGAAATAATGGGTCAAGATTCACTACAAGCTCGCTAAAGACCAGTTATCCGCGGAACCTATTAAAAAGGGAATTCGCCCTTGACACCCATCCGCTCCCTCTTTTATGATTTCCCTGCAATGTACAAGCAAAGCAGGATCAAAATGGTGGGAGTTGTGTTAAGTAGCGAACGAGGCTTTTTTTTACAGATGCAATCTGAGAGACTGTTTTTTTTATGGGGTAAACATAATGTACGAACTCTGCTCTTTTATCTTTCATGTTTTCCCTGCAATGTACAAGCAAAGCAGCAACAACAGCGTATAAGTTCCGTTCAGTAGCGAACGAGGCTTTTATACAGATGCAACTCTGCTTTTTATACACGACTTTGAGGCACTTGCACCAAATAAACCAACAATGAGTTAAATTACAGAATCTATAGAGTATTTACCACGTTGATGGGTTCTTTAAACTGGCCTCTATTTCTCTGGTCATCTGTCTGGTATTTGGCATTCTCGTTTGTTTTGTTTCTGTTTCTGTTTCTGCTTCTGTTTTCGCTTTCGTTGCTTTCAGGCGCCAAGAAACACAGCTGACACAATTAGGCAAATGGTCGTATGTACGTGTAGCCGTGTGCATTAATCATATGATTTATATAAGGTCGATCGCCCACCTACCCTTCCGAGAACAGAAACATTCTCTTTGTAATGAACGCCGCCGATCTCTGGTTGCTCTTTTTTTTTTTTCCATATCTCACTTATTTGGGGCGCCTTTAAATTTCCGACAGCTGGTTTGGTTATTGCTCTTGTTGTTTGGGTGGGTTGAATGCCGAAAAAAATTCAATAAACTGTAACACCTACAGTGTGCACTGTGAAATTGCACGAAAATTCATTAAATATGCATGCTCATGTATACTTATCAGCTGAATTTGAATTTTGGATATAAGACTCATAATTAACTTGAGTTATTGGCTGGGGAAATGGATACTGGAACCGGTTGAAATGTGTAATGTGTGTAATTAAGTTCAATTCCGTTTAAATAATATAATAAACATATATTTGAGAAGACAATAACCTTTGCCTGGGTCTGACGTAGGCAGAATGCTATCTGAAATTAGTATCCGGCATATTGAGTATTATTTCTGATAAATATTATCGAATTTATTTCATTTCTGATATTATTTTAATAAATATTTCCTGGCTCTCAGAACAATATTTATTTATAACTGCATTAGTGCATGCGTATGTCATATAGTTGCGATCTTCACTGTGAAAATGCCGTGGGCTGTGCTCCTCCAGAGAGCTGAGGCGTTGTGTGTGATTCAGTGGACGATGAGGTGGCCTCTGTTGGATTTCTCACCCCTTGTCAGCTCTCTGTTCAGTTTTTGTTTAGTGCATTTCAGGTCGATTTACTTCTTTCTGTTCGGCGTATTTCTTTTACGTTTGTTTTGTTTCTTTTCTGCTCCAGACACCTTCTTTGTTCCAGTCTATTACGCCTCAGTTGGGTGTTTTATATGTGTTTCTATACGTAGTAGGTGCTTGTAAGTGCCGATATAGATAAGGTCAAATGATTAGTAATGTTATTACCTGCTTAAATATGACGGAACTAAGTTCCGGTATCCATTGAAGCTAATTTTGTTACTTTAACAAAATAAGTATATAGGAAGAACGAGATTTGTTTATTATTTTTGATTAGTTTAGTTCACAGTATCGAGTTCCCACTATACTCACACATATTGCCACTATTTGGCTTTACTACACACAATCTAAAGAGAATTTGGATTATTTTTATAACAAACTATAAATAGCATACTCTTGAAGACATTTTTGAGAATGAATTTACATAATCTCAAGAGGGTTACTATTGGTGTGATCACTATAGTCCCTGTCGCACACTTTGTTGATATTTTGTTTGCTTTTTCCTCCTTTTTTGTGTGAACCGATAGCCCTTGAAGCGACGTCAGATGCGCTCTGATCATAGATTACGATGGAATCTTATCGCTCGAAAGAAATGCTTGCTCCCCTCTCTCTTTCTCTCTCTCTCTCTGTATCCCGATTCTCGCAGAGTTCAGCGATTATGGCGACCTTGAACTGCATTTATTGTAATTGGGCTCTTGGATTTGCATTTGTGTTTGCATTTGAAATTCGTTTGGCGTGCTTTGGATTTGATTCGGTTGCGAAAACTCGTTTCGCTTGAAGGTTCCTCTTCTGCGTCTTCTGCGGTCGCCCAACCTCAATATATGTATGTATGGTGACGATGATCATGATGATCATCATAATCGCCATGCGGTCCGACCTGTTCTAACCATTTAAATGATATTTTAGCCCCGGCTGGTGATCGGTGATCGTGATTGCACTACTCATGGGCCCCCAAAGTGGTAATGACATTAATATACAAACGACAACAATGCTCTCCTCCGCATGAGTCGTCACTTCATTTATAAACTCTCGTGTCATCAGAGTCTTAAAGCCGTCTGGAATTACATCTAACCAAAGGCGTTGAGCTTAAAGTTTGGGATTTTGCTTAATAGGTTACTTTTGGGGGTCTAAGTCTTTAGTTTGCCATTAATCAACATTGAGATGGACCAGCATTAAAGGTCATCCGAACTAGGTACACCCTTTAATTACGTTAGGAGCGAAATAATAATAATAATATTCATCTATAACTTAGAGATTAGGAGGATTAGCTTTCCTTTTAAATTATTCAAGGGCTGGGAGATTTTAAACCTAGTTCTCATAGGTATAATATTGCCTTTTTTGTTTATAAATATATAGATAACATTTGTTGACTGCTTTTATTAGGTAACTTTACAATGAGCTGTAAATGAACACGATTAATAAAGTAGAATAATTCATTCATGACGATGATATCATATCACGTTGTTTGTCTACCTGTAAAATATGTTATGAGTCAGTATTTCAGAAATTAAAAATATTTGCAAAAGTTAGATGTATTTAAAATAGGAGTAAAATGTTTTTAGACACCAAAAATGGATAATGTATATGATCATATTTTATAGATGGAATACCTAAGAAATAAATAAATATAAACATATTGAAAAGGTGTAATTTATCTGAAATAAATTTATAAATTAAAGGTTTAATAGTTAAAGAAAAAATATTTGCAAAAGTTTGATGTATTTAAAATAGGAGTAAACTGTTTTTAGACACAAAAAAAGGGAAAATGTATATGATCAAATATTTTAGATGGAATACCTAAGAAATAAATAAATATAAACATATTGAAAAGGTGTAATTTATGTGAAATAAATATACAAATTAAAGGTTTAATAGTTAAAGAAGTATGCAACTTTTTCAGTGTTTGTTTTTTAAAGGGTTTATTCAATTTCTACTTTGTATCTTTCCCATATTTACTAAAATAAACAAATAAATAACGTTTCGTTTTCTATTTCTCTTTCCAGATACAAATGCACTAACTCGTAAGTACAAAATGAGCTTCACTGTCATGGGATGACAGACTGGTGAAGGAGAGTACGACGAGAGTCCGTTGTTTTTGAGGGCATTTCCCGATCATGTACCACATCTACCATCTACCATCACCCATCTAACACCCCTCCTAATACCTCCGCACTAACCCATTAACCCATTATCCCAACCCATTAACCAAAGGCGCAGGATTTAATTTTCCCTCTGTGGAATGTCGAAGGGTGGAGTGCCTTTTCCCCGAAGACGATGAGAGCCGCCAGAACTCGAGTGTTGGAATCCTCCGAGCGATCGGCCTGCTGGGCAACAAGGTTTTCCGCGGCTCCAGTAAGTCTCACCAGACCACATTCCCTTTCCATTCCATTTCAATCCCAATAGCGATCAATCCCAGCCAGAGTGTAGAGGACGTTTGAATTGAAGTCAAAGCTTAGTTAATATTCCTAAAAAAACCTAACACGAACACTCCCTTTTAGTCAAATGCATGTTCAAGGAGTCACTGGCCAAGGAGGAGATCATCGATATGGTCGTGGAGTTCATAATGGGCGACAATCCCGCCTCGGCTCTGGAGAAGCTCCGACTGGAGGGTAACACTGCCACGGTCTGTGGCAAGGTCTTCAAGAACGGGGAGCCCACCTACAGCTGCCGCGAGTGCGGCGTCGATCCCACCTGCGTGCTTTGCGTCAACTGCTTTAAGCGCTCGGCGCATCGCTTCCACAAGTACAAGATGTCCACCTCCGGCGGCGGCGGCTGCTGTGACTGTGGCGACGACGAGGCCTGGAAGAAGGATCACTACTGTCAGCTGCATCTGGTTAGTATAGAGAGCATCGCAATAGCCTGTTGTAGGAGGTGACTAATATACAGAAGGGCCATACATTTGATTTGCAATATGCAAGCAATTTTTCAGCTGGCGACGAATATTTCTCTCTCTGCTAGCTAGCACAAAGTTAAGAGCGTGAAAGTATTAAAAGGGAATGCTTTTTCATGTGTTAGTTGCACAGATTTACAGAGAGCGGGAGCCTCTAGAGCGCTCTCTTCGCTCTCTCTGGCCTTAGACTTAGACAACACTTTAAGAGAGCAAAAATATCGTAGATCAGGGGTGCTCAAAATTGCCTTACGGCAGTGCCCTTACCAACACAAGCAAAAGAATACACACGCACACATGTATCGACGCCGTTTTATTGCATCAAAATTAACATTGAGAGAAAAAAAAAATTTAATTAAAAAATAATAATATTTTTGGTTTCTTTATTTGGTTATTTTATATAACGACACGCCAAAGAAATCCAATAAAATGCACGCGTCGCTGGTCCACAATAAACTAAAATCAGACTTAAATCAAATTCTATCAAAAACGCAACAAAAAAAGTGTCAGTGCAGAGCCGAGAACAAGACAACAACACTTTGCATTGTGAGTTGAGGATAAAAAAAAAAATTCAATGGAATTGTTGTTGGCTTGTCTCAATACGTACAGCTACACAAAGAGGAGAAAAAAAGTTCTATGGAATTGTTGTTGGTTTGCCTCGCTACGCAAAGAAGAATTGGCGTGTGCCCTAGGGAAGTATGGCGTGTGCCGCTCCGTATGCTATGTGCCAAAACAAAAACAAATGTGCTCGTGTGCCATAGCATTGAGCACCTCTGCCTTAGAACAACACTTTAAGAGAGCAAAACTATCGTAGATTCTTAGATTCTTATATCTTTGGTCCCTTTCTGTTCTGTTTTTCGTATTATTAAAGCCCCTTTGAAACTCTTTAATAACGCCTAGGTTCTTCGCATACCCCCTCCTCCTCTTCCAGGCCAATCGAAAGAATCCGCTGGAGAGCAAGATCATCACCGATGCGGTGCTGGAGCGGGCAGTGATCTGCTTTGGCGCGATCCTCTCGTTCTGCGTCAACTACTTGGAGATCGAACCCAATGCCAGTCTGCAGTGTTTGGACGGCGACGGAGCACAGTTCTGCACGGTGCTGTACAACGACGAGTCGCACACCTTTGACCAGGTGATCCAGACGCTCACCAAGATCGCCAAGTGCCGGCACAAGGATGCCATGGAGATTGTGGCGGCCATTGATCGCGAGGGCAGGGCGGTGGTCAAGTGCGATACCTTCAAGGAGTGCAATGACCTGAAGACGGCCATCGAGAACCAGATGATTCCGGCCAGCAACCTGCTGACGAATCAGCGCAACAGCCAGTCCCTGAGGACCTCGGTGCTGCACACCCGAGCGGTGGCCTGCCAGCAGTTTGCCTTGCAGCTGCTCGGCTGGTTCCAGGAGTTCCTCGTGTGCCACTATCTGTTCCGGAAGACGTTCGCCGGGTTGGTGCAGCGCAAGCAGGAGGCCTTCTGCATTCGCCACATCCTCGAGTACGACGTCAAGCTGTGGAAGACGGCGCGCACCTGCTGGCATCGGCTTCTCATCTCTGGGATGCTCATGGAGTACGACAACAAGATGGTGCTGGCCCAGGAGTTCTCGCGTCGCTATGCCACCATTGTGGAGGATTTCATTAGCGATGACCATGACCACGCCTTCTCGATTGTCTCGTTGAGCGTGCAGCTGTTCACGGTGCCCAGCATAGCCCACCATTTGATCGCCCAGGAGGGCATCTTTGACAAGCTACTGCACACGTTCTACCACGTGGCTATTGAGAAGTTTATCCAGAATCGGACGCTGCACTTTAGCAAGAACACCGCCAGCCTGACCTTCTTCAAGCGGGCCAACTACATCCTGTACGATCTGCGGTATCTGCTCAGCCTGAAGCCGGAGGTGCTCAACAATGACCTGAGGAGTGGTTTCCTGGAAGGTAAGACTTTCCCTCTTTCCCTCTTCCCTTTCCCTCTTTCCCTAACTGGCATATCCCTCTCCCAACAGGCTGCCGTGCCCTGATGCGCGTCCTGAACGTGATGCAGGGCATGGAGTCCATCACCAGGCAGACGGGCCAGCACATGGACTACGAGCCGGAGTGGGAGTGCGCCTTTAACCTCCACATCAAGCTGGCCACGACCATTTCCCAGGTAATTGAGTGGGCCGCCAGCGATGTGAAGCTGCTGCGCAAGCTCTACAAGATGACGGTGCGAGCCCTGGTGGGCAATAGCTTCATTGTGGGCGGCGAGAAGGCGGAGGCAAAGAGTGTGGCCGGCCATGTGGCCAACTGTCTGATGTACGACGTCGCCTCGAAGCCCGTTTCGATCCACCTGCCGCTCTCCCGCTTCTATTCGGGCATCTACCTGCACCTGGGCGCCCACGACATGACCTACGACAGCCTGCAGACGGAGACGGAGGGGCTGAACATCAAGCTGACGCCGCGCGAGATCATCGAACCGGTGCTGTGCACGCACGCCATGATCGCCCAAGTGGCGGCGGGCATGTGGCGTCGCAATGGCTACTCGCTGCTCCACCAGCTGTACTTTTATCGCAACGTCCGCTGCCGCGTGGAGATGCTGGACCGGGACATTGTGTGCCTGCAGATTGGGGCCTCGCTGATGGAGAGCAACGAGTTCTTGATCCATGTGCTCAACAAGTTCAATTTGATTAATTGGGCGCAGGCCAACTACGAGACCATGCTGGCGGAGGCGGCCGAGGATGAGGAGTTCATGCGGCAGCTGTCCATGATCGATGAGTTCCTCGAGCTGCTCATCGTGATCATTGGCGAGAGATGGATGCCGGGCGTGTCGCTGGTCTCGGAGGAGGACCGGCTGCGCAAGGAGATCATCCAGCTGCTGTGCACCAAGTCCTACTCCCACTCGGAGCTGAGTCGCGCTCTGCCGGACGGGAATAGCGGGAACAGCGATAATATCTTTGAGGATGTGATTAATACGGTGGCCTCGTTCAAGAAGCCGGTGGGCGTGGACAGCAAGGGCGTGTACGAGCTAAAGGAGCATTTGTTCGAGGAGTTTAATGTGTATTTTTACCACTACACCAAGGAGGACAAGTCCAAGGCGGAGGAGCTGCAGCGGGAGCGGCGCAAGGCCCAGAAGCAGTTGGTGTGCTGTCCGCCGCCCATGTTGCCGCAGCTGACGCCGGCCTTTACGTGAGTTTATGGAGGATAATGGATCCTCTCTTGGGGATAACTCTCTCCTCTCTTGGGGGGTATTAACTCTGGGTTATGATCCCTTTGCAGATCCATGGCCAACATCCTGCAGTGCAACGTGTTCCTGAGCATCTGCACTTTGATCATGGACCGTGCTTTGGATGCCCACAGTCGCTCCTTCACCGAGTCCCATTTGCAAAAGGTAAGGATTTCTGCCAGCTTCCTTCTAGCTTACCCCCTCCTGGACCCCTCTCTAGATCCTGCACCTGCTGGGCTTTGCCATCCAGGAGGAGCTGAGCGAGCACTATCCCTTCCTGAGCTTCTACGAGCGCTCCCAGAAGTACGGCATCCTCGAGAAGCTGGACGAGCTGGCCCGCTGCCCCAGGGTGAGTACAGAGTAGGAATCCAATAAGGTAAACCCTAATCCCTAATCCTCTACCAGTTGGAGGCCCATCGCGACTTTATTCTGTGGACCATTAAGCGCTACAAGGAGCTGCAGGCCAAGCAGGCGCCCAGCACCAGCAGTGGCTCGTCGGGGCCCAGTGGCTCCCAGCAGAGTGGCGCCGCCGGCGAAGAGCAGCCCCTGAGCTCCGAGGAGCAGGCACGCCAGGAGAAGGAGGCACGCGCCCGGTTGGCGGCCGAGAGGCGGGCCAAGATCATGGCCCAAATGAAGAGCGCCCAGAAGTCGTTCATGAAGAGCAATGCCGAGATGTTTGCAGCCACGGGGGACAAGGAGCAGGCGAGTCAGGAACCCACGGGAAGCACTGGAACGGGAGCCATGGAGTGGGAGGACATACCGCCCACCCAGGAGGAGGAGGAGCAGCTGGGAGCCGTAGCCCTCAAGCCGAACGTGGCCTGCCTCGGGCCGGATCGCCGCACCTACCAGGTCAGCGACAGCGCCTTCAAGTGCATCCTGTGCTTCGAGAACTGTGCCATCACCCGCAGCGGTCCGCCGCTGGTCAGCTTCGCCTTCGTCCAGACCTCGCGCGTCATCTTCACCACGCCCAACCAGCACCAGGGCCGCAGTGCCCTCCACATGAGCTGCTGCGGCCACGTGATGCACTACAGCTGCTGGCAGGAGTACTACAGCAACGAGGCTGTGAAGGAGCTGCGCCGTCCGCAGCGCAATCGCGTGGCCCTCGGCCTCACGGACAATGCCGAGTTCCATTGCCCCTACTGTCGCACGCTCAGCAACACTGTACTCCCTGTGAGCGAACCCCTGCCCGCATTCTCGCCCATAGCCACCGCCTCCTCCGCCTCGGAGGGCGGCTACCTGCCGCTGGACAGCTTTGTGGAGATTATGCGCACGCTGGCTGGGGAGCTGGCCGGATTTAATACCTTCATGTGGCAGCTGCCGCGCGTGGCCAGCATTCTGCGTAAGTCAAATGTGGTTGGGGACATGGCCCAGTTCGAGCGCAGCGTCCAGCTCATCCAGGACTCGCCCGAGCTCTCGGAGAGCTATGCCGATGTGATGGCCGCCTTCCGCAAGGCCCTGCGCAATGCCATGCAAAGTCAGCTGCATAGCCACAAGCCACCGCCACCGCCGGCGTTGGATAGCCTCGAGTCGGAGGTGGCCGCCAATGGGGGTTTGGAGGGCGTGGCCCAGCTGTGGGACACTTGCAGCTACACGCTGCAGTCCCTGGAGATTTACCTGTACGAGATCCAGAAGCCGCTCAAGGCCGAGCTGCCGATGCGGCACCAGTGCTGTGCCACGAACCTGGTCCGGGCCTGTGCCCTCTCCTCGGCCGCCCAGCCAGTGCCACGCAGCCAGGTGGAGTGGGCCGCCCGGCTGCTGGACACGGTCTTCAACCAGAAGGGGCCCAGTGTGCTGGAGTGGGACTGCTTCCGCCTGCTGGTGCAGCTCCAGTTCGGAGTGCTCAACCTTATGGCTAATGAAAAAGGTGAGTGACCTTTGTTTACCCTCTTTTTTAGCTTAGAAATAAAGGAAATCCTCGACAGCCACCCAGGCCATCATACCCAGCGGCAGCATGTTCGATTTCTACATCCTGCAGACCCTGTTCCTGGCCCAGCTGACCAAGGCCGTGGTCTGCTTCGATGCGGAGTGGGAGCAGGCCAAGCCCCACTGGGAGGCGGAGCAGCTCACGCAGCTGGCCGCCGTGGAGCAGTTGCCCGCGAAGATTCAGGAGAACATGGTGGCCTTCTATCGCCGCTATAATATGATGGCCCGCGTGCGGCAGTGCAAGCAGCAGCAGAAGCGGCAGGCAGAGCAGCCAGATTCTCCGAGTGTGGTGATACCCTGCGATCAGCGCACTTTGGCCCTGCTCCTGGGGTACGTGCAGCGCGAGTTGGGCTCGTTCCTGCGGTGTGCCAGCCTGTTCTATCGCTGCCTCACCGATGTGGAGTATCCGGACACATTTCCCACGGATCAGCCCGACCGCTTCGAGCTGATGTGCCAGTACCTGGGCCTGGACTCGCAGCTGGGCGTGTACTTTGACATGGAAACGGTGTACGCCACCCTGATGCACTCGTTCGCCTCGCACCCGGACATTACCGGTGAGGTGTTCCATCGCTCCGATCCCGATGCCATCGGGGGGCGGGGCATCGAGGTAGTGCCCTGCCTGCGCCCCCTGCCGCGCTTGAAGCCCCTGTTTGAGGACTATAGCGATCTGATCAACAGCGTCTCGGACATCTTTTGTCCCAACAACGAGCGCGAGGAGATGAAGACGCCGACCATGTGTCTGATTTGCGGCGCCATCCTGTGCGGTCAGTCGTACTGCTGCCAGCCGGAGCTGGGCATGATGACGGTGGGTGCGTGCACCCATCACGCCCACGACTGTGGGGCCGAGGTGGGGATCTTTCTGCGTATCCGCGATTGCCAGGTGGTGTATTTGGGACGCGGCAAAGGCTGCTTCGTGCAGCCTCCTTACCTGGATGAGTATGGGGAGACGGATCAGGGTTTGCGGCGGGGCAATCCGCTGCGACTGTGCCAGGCCGCGTACGGCAGGATCTTCCTGCAGTGGCTGGGCCATGGCCTGCACGAGGAGATCGCCCGGCTGAACGATAATACCAATGTGCCGGTGACGCAGTGGCATCACATGTAGTCCGGCCGGACGCAGTGCAGCAGCGGAAGCGGGAGCGGGAGCAGGCAGGCAGTCAATGTGATTATTACATACTAACCTTAGGAGAGCCTCTATTTATACGTCTAAGCATTTTACCAGCACCTCCATCCCACACACCCTACACCTCACACCACACACCACACACCACACACATCTCCTCCCCACTCCGGTCAGTCCCCCACCACTCAGATCCTTGGGTTTCTTTCTTATTAATTAATTCATTAAACTAATATAATTTTTTTGAGCTAACATTAGACAACTTGTTGATAGTTTGAGCGGCCCGCGAGCCCTCCTCTAGTTATATATATATCATAAAGATATACATATATATATATATATATACACGATAAACATATGCTACATATATATGTATAGCGACTAGGTTAGACCTTTGCCAGCTAAAAAGAAAAACAAAACAAAAAACAAACGAAAACGAAAAGAAATCAAGAAAAATCAAAAAGAAATAATATGCAGTGTCCTTGTCCCTGTTTCCATGCTGCTCTCTTTCTTACACACACACACCTGGTCTCTCTATTACCCCCCCACCCCCACTCGATGTACATAGAGATCTTTGATCTTTTTTTTTCTTTCGGCACTTGTTGAATTTGTATATTTAGTTAGTGTACAAATATTGATATACGGAATACGGAGTAAGTGTATGTATTTGAGATCCCCTCCAAGAAATATTCGAAAATAACCCAAAATAACCGAAATATCCGCAAATAATTGGGAATTTTAGTGAGCCACAGCCCAGCCATCCCTACTATCCCCATCCCACTCACACCACACACCCCACCCATAACCCCACTCTCACGCTATATATCCATCTCACTCGGTTCGAAGGCGATGGAGGGCGGCATACGGACACTACAAAAACACTAAAGTTAGTCAAATCGAAATCATGTCTACTTGGATACTTAACACCCTATACAACTACAACTACAACTACAACTACAACTATATATTTGCATAATTATGAGCGCATAATACTAGATACGACATACATACACGCATATTTCTTTTTATTGTATTGTATTGTACAACAAACGAGAAACAAAAAACAACAAACAAAATTGACTATGTGCAGAGTTCAGGCAAGTCAGGCAAGGAGTGATTGTTCTCGAAACGAAACAGACAGGCAGGCAAAGCGACGCGGGAGAAGGCACACAAAAAGCCTCAAGAAATGAGAAATGGGAAATGAGAAATAAAATGAAAGTTTGCAAAATTTTAGTGATATCTAAAGATGTGACGTCTTTTATTTCTACGGAAGGGGAGGGGTTTTAAAGGTTTTAAAGCAAATTTTAACGTTAAAATAACGATGAACGGAGAAGATGAATGGCGAATTCCTTGGCTGCACACTTTTGGGGATTACCACTATGGGTTTCGAATGTTTATCTCTATAACCGTGATGCTCAAGCCTATGCCCACGCATCACATTTGTTTTTGTAAAGTCCCACAGCAAAGACTTTGTGTGAGCCTATCCAACAGGTAAGGTTTCCAATCCCCCGACGCTATACACAAACAATTTTGCACTTTCCTCTTTGTGTCGCCGTCCTATACTGATAAGACCGAGCTAGCCAACAACAATTTCATGGAGTTTTTTTTTCTCGCCACTAAGCCCAATGAAATTTATTGTTGTTTCTACACTGAACACCTTTTTTTTTCTTTATGATTGATTCATGGGCATTCTTTGAGGAATCGGTAAATTGAGCAATGAATTGTCAAGTGCCTTTCTCTCACTGTACATCTTGACATAACGCAAAAGGTTTCTTACATGTGTGCATATACTTTATTTTATTAGTGTTGGTATATGCACTCCCATAAGGCAGGTTTGAGCACCCCTGATTTAAACCAAATTTAAACGTTCAAATAACGATGAACGGAGAAGATGAAAGGCGAATTCCTTGACTGCACACTTTCGGGGATTACCACTATGGGTTTTGAATGTTATTTTCTATAATTCTGAACCAAAAAGAGTGAGTATTGCATTTGAACTTGATTATGGTAAGTGAAACGGGAAAAAATGGTATACGTTTCGGGAAAACAAAGATAGTGTCGTTAAACCATCGTATTTGATTTTGAACGTGGATTAAGAATCGGGGAAACAGAGATGGCAGCGATAAATTATCGCATTATTGAATCTGAAATACGAACCGGTGAAAAAAATATGATATATTTACGAATCGGGAGAAACAATCGCATCAAGCTTGAATATGATATACAAATGAGGAAAAAAATGATACTGTCGAAAAAACTAACTCATTTAAGTTTAAATAGGATAAACGAATCGGAAAAATAAAGTCAATGCCGCAAGATAATTGTATTCGAGCTTGAATATAATAACCGAATCGAATCGGGTAAAATATTATAGTGGCGCTAAAGAGTCGCATTTTAAACTTGAATATGAAGTATCGACTGCTGTGGAAGGACCTCAAGTTGGCTTAAATTACAAATATATCAATATAAGAATAATATAAATAAGAAAGATCACCAATGCTTTCAAAATACATTGAATTTATTATCATAAAATGTGTTTAATCGCTTCTGGACTGCGAAGAATGGCTTTCAAGTGTGCACTAAAAATACGTACGCACATAAATGCAAGACCAATTAAAAATGTATATAAAAATGATATTAAAATATTACGATTACGATTACGATTACAAAGTGATTGACTTAAGCCTAATTTGATGCACTGCGCGGCCTGGTCTAACTAATAGTTGGTTACCCCAATATACATAGATGGTAAGGGAAACGAACTGTGCTGAAAACATACGGCGAATGGACACAAGTATACAATTAATTATCGTAGTATATACAATCTTGCTTATGGCTATATATGATGATTATTTACAGAAATCGAAATTAAAACTATCTACAATTATCGAAAATATATAAAGTATAAGGAGCCTAACTATTGCGAATAAATTCCAAAGAATATCTACACGAGAAATGCGACTCTACTTAAAAATAATATCCGCCGGGGGCAGGATGTTGTCCTTGTAGAGGCAGTACCAGATGCTGGAGTACCAGATGGTGCGATCCATCCACTCGCTGCCCGCCAGGACGTGGCCAATAAAGGGAGCATCGCGCGATCTAATTGATTATAATTTCCATAACGCATATATCCCTCTATATCTCCCATATCTCCCTTACCTCATTATCTGCGCCTGCGTGCGCTCCACAAAGGTGATGGCCCAGCTCCAGGGAAAGTCCCGCTTGCGCTCACAGCCCAGGTAGGCGGTGCAGCTCTGCAGGAACACCTCGCGCACAATGGTGGTCTTGTCGTTCTTGTCCTTCTTGGACACCACGATCTTGCCGTCGCGCAGCTCGCACTGCAGCGTCTTGAAGGTCTTGGTGCGATAGTCGGCGAAGCGCAGCTCCTTGCCGGGCGTCACCGTGGCCAGATTCTTCACAGCCCGCTGGATTTCGCGCAGCATCTCAATGGGACGCACCACCAAATAATTGTGCTTGCGATCCTCCTCCGGCCAGTACGACCAATTGAGGATTACATCGAACACCTTGGTGTCATGGTGGAGCGGCCGCTCAAGGCTGTCGTTTAGGATCACCTCGTAGAGGGTCAGCTGGTGGGTGGGTAGCTGCATCTTGGCAGAGTACTCGCGGCACAGCTCATAGGCGGTCTTGGTGGGCGAAATGGTGGCATTTACCTGGGTCTTTTCCTGTTTATTTGTTACTTATTATTTAATTTTATTAATATTTAGGGTTAGTTAAGCTCACCTCTGTGGTATTGTCCGGATTCGGGTTCAGACTGATCCAGATCTTTATGTCGCCCGACTGCTTGACGGCATCCTTGAGCGTTTCGGCGGCCGCATAATACTTTTGCAGGCATGCCAGCATGGCCTGCTCCCTTTTCTGCAAGGATATTGAGTTAATTGAGTTGAAGTTCTGGGGAAAAGCTCCTCTCGCTGGCTCACCATTTCATCGACACTGCAAGGGAATAGATTCTTGTAGAGCACTATGAGATCGCTTAGGACATCCGCCTCCTTTTGCGAGTAGATCAGCTCGTCGCTCTGAAGGTTAGGGTATGAGAAAATATAAATATAAATATATATTTAAAAGCTAAATTTAAAGTAAAGTCGTAAATTACCAACTTAAGACTAAGGAAGCAGAAAATCTAAATACAAAATTCAAAATATTAAAAAAGAAAAAACTTTAAAAATAAATTATATTTAAAGTAAAGCCGCAATTCACCATCTTAAGATAAATAAAAAAAAAGGAAAAAAATAAGTTAAAGCACAGCAGCCACAACCCACCTTCTTGGCCAGCAGCGTGGGCCCCCAGATCATGGTCAGATTCTGGACGCTCATCTTGTTCTTGGCCTGCTGCGAGCTGATAAACACCAAATGGCCCACAATCCGGCGCAGCGTCTCCCGTTCGATGGCCGAGAGTCGGGCGAGGAGCTCCCTGTAAATGGGTATCTTTTCGGCGGCCACAGCCAGCTCGGTGACAAACACAAAGCTATCCGTCAGCTTGCCCAGCAGCCGTTCGGGCAGGTCGCGCATGAAGCGCTTGAGGACATTGGCCACATCGTGCTCATTGTACTCGTTCCGCGTGATCTCCACGTTGAAGGCGTCCGCCCGGAAGGCATTCATTAGCTTGTGCATGGAGTTCTCCGACCCGGACTTGCGATAAATACCCTCCGACATGGACCCATGGATGTACACAAAGTTGATGCACTTGTCCACGATCACGGGGACGTCGTAGCGCGTCAGCTGCTGGTCGCCCAGCGAGAAGCCATTGTTGTGGGCCACCTCGCGGATGATGTGGCGCCAGATCTTGGTCTCGCGGGCCGAACTCATGATCATGTAGACGGCGTACGGGGGACAGTCGATCATCAGCATGGGGCCGCTCTCCACGTGCAGGTTCTCGATGGACTCGTCGCTCTCCTTCAGCACTGTTTCGGGGGGGATTTAGGCTTGTACATGGCCAGGAAGGGTAGTGAGGTTGCATGCTTACCTATGCACCGCGCCTTGCGCAGATCCATCTTCTCCACGTTGCCGTTGGACTCGCTTACAAAGATCAGGCGCCGCTGGCTCTTGCGGAGCACCAGCCAGGTGCCACTCCACTCCGAGGTGATGGAGTTCTGGGGGGAAAGAAAATACAGAAGCTACTAAATCTTCCTAAAGGAGTTCCCTGTAATAACCACCTTGAGGTAGCACCAGCCGGCGCGATAGTAGTGGCAGGTGTACTTCACCGGCAGGCTGTTGGTGAGGCTCTCGAGGATCTTCTGCATCCAAACCCCACGCTCCGACTCCTTGCCCACCCCGTACAAATGCGAGACGCGCTGCTGCTTGACATTCCCCGAGGAGCTGCTGGTCATCAGGAGATTGGGATTCGAGGACATGGCATCGCCGGCTCCATTCCCATTCTTCGGCTGCGACGTGGTGATCTCGAAGCAGTAAAAGTGGGTGGCCGTGTCGGTGACGCGGCTATTGCTGACGCACTGCAGCGTGGTGATCGTTTCCAGGGGTATCACCTCGCGGGGAGTCTTCATTTCCTGGTCGAGGAACGTCTGGAACTGGCGCTCCCTGAGTATGGCCTTGCGGTTCTGCATCTCCTTGAGTATGTCCTCCACAACGCCCGAGGGGAAGCGCACCAGCGGTCCCTCGTAGCGGACGAGGAGCGGCGACAGGCAGGGACGGGGCACCATTTGCAGGGCCACCTTGAGGTCGGACTGGCGCTGATTGGCCGCCCGGAAGCTGGCCTTGCGCTTCATGGCGTCCATGCGGAGCTTGACGTTGGAGAAGGCGCTGATGGTCTGCCTGAAGCGAGAGCCAATGGTGGAGCGGTTCTCCTGGGTGCTCTCCTTGCCGCCGCCGCCGGTGCCGCTGCCTCCTATGGCCTCCAGGTAGGTGGGCGGGCTGTCGCCCTCAATAGGAGAGCTGGGAGCGGCGGGCTTCCCCGAGGAACCTGCGGCATTCTCCGCCACAAACCAATTGGTGCGGTTCCTCGAGGCGCTGGCCAAGTCCACGATGCCCTCCTTGCCGGCCACCACTGGCATCCGGCTGAGATAGGGCTTGGCCCGCTCCTCGTCGTCCAGCATGTTCTCCATGCTGTCGCTCAGGAGCTGCGCGTTCTGGTGGACGATCTGCGGCTGCTTTCGCTCCCGCTCCCGCTCTTTGGAGGTGGCGCCCGTCACCGACACTGGCTCCTCCTCGGAGGTGCACATGCTGACATCGTCCTGCTCACGCTTCACCGTCCCATAGGTGTCCTCCTCGAGCAGGTGCTCCAGGAGCAGCAGCTCGTTGCTCTTGTTCGATCTGGCCAGCGTGGAGCACTTGCTGGTGAGCGGGTCAAACTCCTCGATCAACTCCTGCGGCAGGGGGACACCGCCCACGGCCCCCTCCTCCGCGTCCTCGCTGATGCAGGCCAGCTGCTGCTGCTCGGCCGCCACCTGGTTGGGCGTGAGGAGGTTGCTCCGGCTGCTGCCGGCGGCCATTTCGAAGAGCTTGCCATAGGTGGCCTCCTGGTTAGCGTACACCGGCTCCGGCGAGGAGTCGTCGTCGTCGTCGGCCAGGTCCTCGTCGCCCTCCTCGGTCTCCTCGTCGCCGTAAAACTCCCAGGACTCGCTGCGCTCTGGCTTGGGGGCCTTGGACTCCGCCTCGGCATTCTTTGCGGATATCAGCAGGGATTCCTCGCGCTCGGCCGCTGCCGCCGCCCGGTTGAGCTCCTCCAGCTCCGCAGAGTCCACGGGCGGACGTCGCAGCTCGATGTGCTCGTAGTTCTTGCGACGCTTCTGCCGCACCGGCGGCTGCAGGGCGTCCAGGCGGAACTGCTCCGGCTGCTGGGAGAGGCGGGGCGGTGGGAAGGCGGGCATGGGCAGCGGGTGCGGCGACTCGTCGCCGTTGGAGGAGCTCGTGCTGCCGGGCTGAGCGTTCACCGGCCGCTGACTGCGCAGTTGGACCAGCTGGGCGGCCTCCTGGGCGAGATTCCGGGCCATGGGCGAGGCGCTGGGCGAGGGACGAGCGCGCAGAGCTTCGTCATAGCTGGGCGGCTTGCCCTGCACCTTGGGCACCTCGTAGCAACCATCGTCCTCATCATCATTCTCCTGCTTGCTCTGGTCCTGGTCCTCCCTCAGATCGGCGAGGCCTCCATTCCGATTCAGCGGACTTGAGAACTGGATGGCACTGAAAACCTCCGTATTGGGCATCGTCTGGCGACGGTTCAGATCCGTTTCGCAGGCCCCACCCTGGGCCTCAGTCCTGTCCTTCGTCCTGCCCAGACTGCTGAAGTTCGAGCCGAATCGCTTGCTGGCATGCTTCAGGCTCCTGCCCGCATCCGCCCCGAGATTGCTGAGCGCCTCCGTGGAGCTCTTGAAGTTCCTGTCCAGCCGCTTCTTGGCTCCCTTGGCCTTGAAGGTGATGCGCTCGCCGATGGCCTCGCCCAGCATCTTGGAAGTGGTGCCCAGGGAACGCAAAAGGTTGCTAAAATTATGAATTTACTTGATATATTTTTCTGGATTTCTGGAAACCAATTTAAGCCCATTCCCCTGAAGGTTGGTTAGTGAAGGTGATCCCAGAAATAATCCAACAAATTGTTAAGCCACAAAAAGAGTTTCAGTTTCGTTGGGGAATTTGTTAAACAAATATTGTGCAAGCCAAGAAATAATCCAAAATATATAAAAAAATGTGCAAAAAAAACTACAAAAAATAGCCAACATAAACCTAAATAAATTCTATAATTTAAAGAAATGACAAACATCAAATATCAAATAGTTTAGAACTATAAATAATAAACAAAAAAAACGGTATTAAGTGCGCCTGAACTTGGTGATTCATGGGAAATCCTAGTAACACATAATATATAACTAATACAGCTTTGTAATCACCAAACAATTATTTATTATATCTCCTGGGAACAAGATAAGATATATTGGGAAAAACTAACTGAACTCTTTATTAAAAAGATAACACAAAACTATGAAGTAATGATCTATCTTCGGGAGATTTAAATCAAAGCAGAAAAATAAATTTAGTAAACGCACCGAATAAATTTAAATATTATTTCTTTCTTTCTCTCCGCGAACCACTCCTATTGCCTTCACTTAATCCCAACGATTGATCTTGAAAACTATTCCCGACCGCATCAAATCGATACTGAGGTAGTCCGATCTTCCGATTTTCTGGCTATTTTTAGAAGAAACTCCTTGTCATTGATCTTGAGCAGACGCCACAGCCTATTTTAAGGACGGATCTTGACAGCCTCAACTTGATTTACCGCTGGAGAGGGCGGCGGAAGTGAACTTTAGAATAAATAACTAAATTTAGGGGTTGGAACTACACAGTTCCGCTGGGAAGTAAAACCAGAAAAAGGGAATTTTTGAGTGATTAAGGCAGCAGCTGGAAAATCTTGAGGGAGGCCCCTCCGAAATTATTTAAAACACCCAAAAATACTGATAAATATTCGATAAGATATTTTCGGTTGCCAGAAAACCCGTAAAAAATAAAAACCAGATAACAACTTTATAGATTTTTAGTACAATGCCAAAACCAAATAAAAAGTGCCAAGAAAACATAATGTTTAATTTGTTTGTTATTTTTCAAATATTTACCCGACTGTTAACTTTATTTTGTGTGTGTTTATTACTGAAGCAACCGTAACCAGAGGTGGCAAAAATTGTATACAAAATATGATAGTACCAATATCTGTTGTCTGCTTATAACTACGAAGGAATGCAACCTGATAAGGTGACTTTGTTTAGTCCAAAAAATATAGAAACAGCCCTAACTCAGAGTTGATTAAGCACAAAAAGTATGTCTACAAAATTATTATAAAAATTGTAAGGGAGAAAGGAATTATAAATGTAAATAAATCCTTGAAGTTTTATTTAAATATAATAAAATTTGAATAACCTTTTAAGAAATGTAACAAATAGTGGAGAAAATTTGATTAATTCAACTTAAATCAGTTAATAAATTTCTTTAATAATTTATTCACTTAATAAAGACTCATTTAAATATTTTCCAGTATAAGGATTGTTTTTAATCACAGCTAAAATATACTCTGTGTTAATAGCAAAAGAAAAACCCAACAAAATCTCTATTTCTAGCCACAAAAGAGTTACTTTTCTTTCCTTATAACTATTCTAGATTTAAAACTTTCAAAATCCTGTTAAAACCACTTCCTTTAAATGTAAACTTCCATCCCAAAACCACCTTCCAAAAACTTACAAAACTAAGGCCCAGACCCAAGGAGTTTTGTGGGGGGGATAGTGCGGAAAATACAGAAGAAACCAAATGGAAATAATTGCGGTCAAAGTTTACTTGTCATCGTCATCGGCATCTTGGCTGCCGGCCTGTTCCCCGGAGGAGGACAACTCATCATCCTCTGGCTCCTCCCCTGGCTCCTTAACGATGGATGATGAATCGACGGCGTCTACGTACCCGGGTGACTGCGACTTGAACTTGCCGCTCTGCGAGCTCTCGCTGCAGTCCAGCGACACGTTGGACGCGTACCGAGAACCGTCCCGATCCTCGTCAGCTCGGCCCAGGGTCACGGCACTGGTGGTGGACATCTCGCTGCAGACCGAGGAACGCTGGTCGGGCGGGATGTTTAGGGGCTTGGGCGGTACCTGGGGAGCGGCACGCAGGATGCGCAGCGGCACCACCTCCTCCTCATCGTTGCCGCTCGGCGAGTCCGTTGGCATTCGCTGGCGCGGAGCGGGCTTCGGCGTGGCATACACTGGCTCCTGGACATTCTCATTGGCATCCGGCCCATAGATCGGCTGCTGGGCATCGCAGTTGTTCTCCTGCAGGATCAACTTGTTCTGGCCACTCGAAGGCAGCTTCTTGTCCGCACAATTTCCGTGCAGATTCTCCGCATTTATGTTGAGCTTTTTGATATTGTTGTTGTTGTTATTGCTATTGTTGTTGGCACTGTTGGCATTATTTTGGCTTATGTTCGGGCTCCGGATCTCGATGTTCTCGTAGTTGGCGGCCCTCAGTTCCGGATAGAGGCGGCGGGGAGCGGGCACGGGTCGCGCCTGCTCCATGACAGGGCCTAAGTAAATAAAGAGAAAAATATCTGTTAATTTATAAATAAGTTTTGGGTTTAAAATTAATTAAGACCTAAGAGCGATGTTATATTATCTTTAGGCCCTCTTTATATTCAATTTAACCCGTATAGAAAAGTAAAGAGCGGTCTCTTTCGCAGCATAAGAAAAAAAAGGGATCTTATAAGCTGTTGTTGCTGCTTTGCTTGTACAATATAATACAGGCAAAGCGTCGTAGAGAGAATGAGAGAGAAATTTAGAGCAAAAAGCAAGCGACCTCATACGAAAGCGCAATAGAAATGAGCTCTCGCTTGCTACTGAGTGAATATAATAAGCTGTTGTTGCTGCTTTGCTTGTACAATACCGTACAGGCAAAGCGTCTAAGAAAGAATGAGAGAGACTCGTATCAAAAAAGATAAAATGCTAAACTCTCTCAAGGTGCAGCTACTAATAATCTCTCTCCTACGTAACTAAGTGCTTTGCTTGTACAATACAGTTGCAAAATTCAGACTTTGGTATCTTACCATTTCAAATTAATAAAGACCTAAGAGCGAGGTTATACTAACTTGAAGCACTCGTTGATGTTCAAGTCCTAACAAGATTATACACAACATAACCTATTCTAGCTAGGTAAGCAAAGATTAAAGGGGTTTCCACAAGAAAACTTCAGGTATTGCTCAAGGTAGTCCCAAAAAAGATACCTAGGTTTACCCCAAAAATCATGCTTAAGCTAGAATTTTAATCCTTTGGGACTTTAAGGGCGTACCTGTGGGCAGTATACCCCGAAATCTAGGTTATTAAGGGCTTTACCTGAAAGGCTTACATAGAACTTTTTCAGGTAGCCCCATTAGGCCACAGTTGGCTGTATAAAACCCTGAGCTTCACCTAGAAACCTCACACTTCTCTCCAGTTAACCGAGCTGACGACATGTCCCTAAGCATTGCTGAATTCTACCAAAACGCGTTGATTTTCTGGAGCAACCTGATCGCTGTACTACTGCAGTTCATACAGACCACCTGCTGGAGGCACACATCGACCCAGGACCACAACGAATCACAGACCAAGGAGGAGGACAATATGCTTGCCAAGAC
>VNJO01001085.1:0-29548 GCA_008042535.1 Drosophila tani | reverse complement strand
GACCAGTGGTACTCCTGGAATTTAAGGAATTAAATTTAAAATCTTAATATCTTAAGGATTTCCTGAGTAAACATACCGGAAAATCAGGATTCACGGAGGCCGCATCGGTCATGGCCACCACGGCCACCGAGAGGTTGACTCTCAGGGCATAGGCCACCGTCAGCGCAAAGAAGAGCAGGAATACCTGGAAGTGACGCACTCCCAAGCCGGAATCTGGAATAAATCAAAACCCCATTCGATTAGGTAAGGTTCTGTCTGTAATCTGTAACCCGTAACCAATCAATGGCCAGTCAGCCATCGATTAGCTTATCAGCTATTAGCTATTATCAGCTTCATATATTTATGAGCATTCAGTCTCTGTAGATTTGTGGCTGTGTCTGTAGGTCACCTGTAGGGCAAGACTTCGTTTTACCTTTTCTGCCTTTTCGGTTTTTTTTTAGACCAAAGCGGGCCCCCAACTATGGATTTATGACCCACAGCGTACATGCTTGTGGCGCTTCTTTAACTCTTCCCCATTATAGTCGCAATTTAGCGCCCAAATTTATCATCATCCCTTATCTCAACTCAGACAGCCCGAGATATAATTATTTGCCTTTCTATTTGCACTTCGGGGGCAGCTTCTGGCACTGGGTTCCTGGATTACGTACGTAGAAAAAATTCCATTCATAGATATGGCGCCGAAATGTCGGCCACGTCTGACATTTAACCCCTTGCTTCGCCCGCCTCATATCTATATCTCTATCTATGTACTGACTGCTAGTTTTCTGTGTTTGTATAATCTCTGGTTTAGTGACAGAGATTAACTAGAGCGAGTGAGTGGGCCATTAAATAGTATCAGTTACAACGGCTTTGCACTGAGGGATTAAGTGTCATTGTAAAGTCCTTAAACAGGCCCCCTTTTTCTTTATTATTTTATACTTTCTTGTTAGAAAATGGGGGCTCGTCTTTTATGGATATTTTTGTTATCGCTGCTGATAAGAGTTTCTAGGGGTTCTACCTACTGTTAGAGGGTATATTAAATTTTTATGTCATTTATTTAAGTTGAAACATGTTGGGACTAAGCTGCGGTTAAGCTGGGAACATTTTGCGGCTTAGAGGGTTTTCTCGTAAGATATTTACAAAAGACTTTTAGCCTGAGGTTAAAAAATTTTGCATTTATGTTAAAATTGCTTTAAATAATTTACTTATTAAATATTTTAGGAAATGTTCGGTTACATGCCTATATTCAAGTAAAATTACAAAGATCCTTAACCTGATGTTAAAAAAATCTTGAATTTCCCTAATAATTACAAAGATATTTAATCTGAAGTTACAAAATCTTGAATTTCCCAGGAAAGAGGTCACCTCTTAAGTTAAATAGTTAAGAATTTCGTTAAAATAGAAATCACAGAAAGCAGAGCATCTTTTGCCACTTTTAAATATCCGTTTTTTCCTGAAAGCGTTTTAAAAAATTTAACTGGAGTTTTAAAAACCCAAATTATCGATATAATATGACTGTTCTGAAACTATTCGGACTTAAATGGAATTATAGACACTGTTTCTTCTCTAGCTTCCTTTCTTTTCGAAAATAACAATTTCACACTTTAATTGTCTTTTTTCCTATAATTAAATAAGTTTTTCTTTATTTAATATTTAAAAACCCTTTTTTCTTTTAAACTTATTCATTTATCACACACTTTTCCTTATTCTTTACACCCTTTTAAATAAGAACCCACCTTCATCCTCAAAGCGACGATTTTTAACTGTGTTAACCATAATGGTAAATTGGATTAGCTCTGAATAATCGTATTAGATGGTTAATTGAATTTAATCACAGCTAAAACACTACCGTTCGGCTTGGAGCCTGTTCACTAACTGATGGATTCTTGGCGGAGCATCCGCAGGTGCTTTACGCAAATAGACGAGTCAGATCACCTAACCAGCATCGCGCCTGGGAAACCGTATACTATGGCCGTATCTCTGTATCTGTATCTGTATCTGTATCTGACGTTAGCTGTCGCCCTGTGTGTGATTTGTGGGCTGTGTAAAAGCGCGTGGCAAGCGCAGCAGCCTCTCGGTTACACCCTCATCATCCTACGTACGTACCCCCCATGGGTTAAAAAACCTTATCTTCCATTAGGTAATCTCTCCGGGATAATTTGATGTAACCAATTCGGGGAATTATGCGCCCGACGATCACTCGGTCAAGGCATGTCCTCGGGCAAGCTGCGTATCAGACCCCGTATCACATCTAGTATTATTAGCCGGGATTTATGGCCCATTGATTTTGAAATAGCTTTCAGTTAGTTCGTTTGTAAGCTTTGAACTTGAAAGCAGGTTGAAATGGGATCATATAGCTTTTCATTCACGCGAAAAGCTTGCAAATCGAAAAAGCTATCAACCAAAAGCTGCAATGTTATTGTTTACTACGGCAAGACCTGGCTATAAGGCACTAGATTTATTATCTAAAGCATAAACTATAAAGCTTAGAGTGAACCACAAGTCAGGCAATTAGATATGTAATTATTAGGTAATTAAATTCTAATTCCCACAGCAACAATGATGAATGAATAAACAAGTGAACGATGGTCTCTATTTGTTGACTCGTGGCGGGGGTCTTAGAAGGTATCAAATGGTATCAAAGGTATCACAAAGTCATCAAGTTTGTGTGGCCGATAAGGATATGGTCAATTTGGCATTCGGAGTTTCCCGTGAAAGGCGGGCTAAGACCAACGACTTTCAAATGTCCAGGCACTTGAGTTTTTTCACTTCGCAGGCAGATAGCCAGCGCCACTCGATGACATTTACGATAGGGACCTGCGGTCTAGATAGGGGTTGATGGGGGAGGTTGGCCCGGTTGGCCGTCAAGTGGCTGGTGGAATCCGACATCGATGTCACAACAGGCTCAGACAAGGCCCAGTCACTCGGCCACCTTGTGCCCGCAGATAGATGGACGTACAATTGATAAGCCAGCTTTTTGGCCGACTTTTTTCGCCAAGTAAACAAAAAAAAAGTGGTAGAGCGGGTTTCGCTTAAATGATTTAGCCACCCACAAGTTCAGATAGAAAATTAAGGTAAACAAAAATATGACTTAAAGGTCTTTGAAAAATATTTATTTAATTAATTTAATTTATTTATGAGATATAGTTTTTCCACAGTTTATCGGGCTTTATAACCTTCCGCTGTGATTTGTGACCCAACTGGCGATGTCAGCCTCGCGTCTCGTTTTCTATTTTCTATTTATTTCTATTTTTTAGTCGGACTCCGTGGCGCCCTGGCGCCTGCCTTGCCAATTTGAATATTTAGCGAAATTATTTAAATATACAATTACAAATAAACCAAAAAAGTTGGTTTATTTTGAGCGCACTCGCGTGTAATTTATGCTCTGACGGAAGACCCCGTTCGGGTTTTGTCAAGTGCTAATGAAAATTTGCATGCCGGCGGCGCGGCTCTAAATAAAGATTTATCAGATGTATCAGTGATAAATATGAGTATACTAAATACATATGAATAAGTAATTAGCAAGGCTTTTAGTCCCTAAAGGCTGGGCTCAGCTCGATTTCCCCCTTGTATTAGCTTAGTTTAGTTTCGTTTGCTTTAAGTCAAAGCAGGAACATAATAGGAAATATGCGAGATTTATGTTTTCGCCATATACGCCGGCGACTCTAATTGTTCAAAGAATCGTAACTCGCTATCTCGAATCTCTAGCCGATGTTTGCTGTTGTTTTTTGTGATTTTTAGTAGCTGCTTTTATTCGCAATAGTTGCTCATTAGCCGCCAGAACTAAACTGGATTCGCGTCAGACTGCCTGTCGAGTATTGGAGCATTCTTTGTGATCTGATCTGTTTGTTTGACTTTATATATATTTTGTTTTTGTTTTGTATACTTTCCTCCCAAACAAATCGGATAATGTGTGTGTGTGTGTTTGATTTGCATACGAACTTTGATGATTTACACAGCTTCCTGTCTGTCTGAACTTTGATTTTCCAATTTTCCACTGATTTACAGCAAATAGCTTGTACTTAATGTTACCTCGTTTTCTGCACTCGCTTCGGTGAGTAAACCAAGAACACACTTGTCGCAATCAAAAAATACAAATTAACAAAAAAAAAAAAAAGTGAAACAGAAACTCGGAATAAACAAAAGTTAGAGTCACCGCCACTTAAGATTTAATCACATTTAGCTGAAATTAGCAGCCGGACCGCACTTGAACATTAATTGTTGGACGTAATCAAACAGCACTTGAGGTTTGGAAAACTTTCGGTTAATAATGAATTATGTTCGATTTTGAGGGTACAATTGGTATTGATTTGAGATTTTTAATAAATCATATTTGGGCACTAGGTTTTAGGGGTATATTTATTATTGGGGAGGTTCTTTTGGGGATTCAAAAAAGACCTGTTAAAAATGTAAAGGATTCGGTGTTTTATCGATTTTTAAATCGATAAATATTGATGTTATTCCAGCTCTATAACTGCAATCAAAGTTTGCAAAGGTTTTTATCGATTTTAAATCGATATGCATTTGATATTGTACCAGTTCTAATTCTGAAGACTTAAGGATACACAAATCTATCGCTAATATATTTATTTTTTACATTTTCTTTAATTGTTTTATTAATTAATGTACTGGACTTCTTTTAGAATTAAAAGTATTATTCCTAAGACAGTCTACTTTCACTTCTTCTAAATTTAAACAAATTCAGATAATTTCCTCCCATTTTTTCTTTGTTTCTAAATGTTTTTCTTTTATAATTCTTCATTAAAGTTTAAATAAATATTTACAATCATTTACAAACACTTTTTCCACAAGTCACACATTAAAAACAGTTTAATGCTTATTTCCAAACTAGTTTTGTAAAATATTCATGAAGTTTAAGCTGCCTAAAATTAATTTAAAAGAGTTTGACTTTTGTTTTGAGCCTCCAATTAAGATTTTTGTTTTGTAAAGAGCCTACAACAGGCGTTACCCTCTCCATCAAACCCATTTCTAATGCGTTTTGTAATCTATTTTCGTAATGTATTCCCTGTTTTGGGTTTATCAGCCGCCCCACTCGAGTGACAATAGTTCCTTAAGGCCCGACTTATTGGGGTTATCTAACCGCTTTTAACTCTTATCGAACCGAAACCCATTCCACTTACGTTTGCCCTCGGCCTCATCCTCCTTTTTGGAATTCTTGGCGTCCATGTCCATGGAGCCATTGCTACTGCCACAGCACATAAGCTTCATGATGATGATGCTCTCGTTGAGGGTTTGTTGGTTATAATAAAACTAATTTTAATTAAATTATTTACTATATACTTTATATAGTACTTTATATAGTAAATGCTTCTATCACTTCGACGGCTGCGCGTTCTTAATGCGGCGTGGTAATTGAATGTTGGCCAGCGATCTAGGCAAATGTCACCATATTCACAACTGTTGTAATTGCTTTCGTTACTGCCCGATTTTGGTCGGTATATATATTATTTATTTACTATATGGAGTGGTTATAGTAACGCTCTCGCCGCCGTTGCGTTTGGAGACCGACTGAACGCTGAGTCGGCGCGGGGACTCCATTTATACGCTGCTCGATCGCCGGATCGATCGCTCGCCAGCGCCACTCAAACACGCTCCGCTGCGGCTCCAAATACGTCACAACGGACGGAGCTCTCCACTCCAGAAGTCCATTTCGATTTCGATTCCGGACACGGCACAGAGACACAGAGAAATTCCCCAGGCCAGGCCAGACCACTTGCTTGGATCGTGGACAGGCCTTGCGGTGGGCGTAGTCGCGAAGATATCCGTAAAATCGAATTCGAATCTTATCGAAGTCATCTTTAGATTAGACCCGACTTGTCAGGGTCTCCTGTAGTACATATATGGAGCACGCTGTGTAAGACCCGTTCAAGTGGGGCGGACCTCGCACCCAATCAAAGGAGGCTCATATGATGCTCTTGACATAATGATATATTTCTTGGTATCAATCCCGAGGGCGATGTATTCGAAGTCATGCATTAGGGATGACAGGAGATAATGAGCATATCGATAACTAAAGGAAAATAGATTTTTTAGACTTAGAAGAGTTTATTTTTACAATTAAGTAATAATACTTACTAAGAAAGAGTGTTTAATAATATCAACACACATTTTTATGTGCTTTTTTTATATCTGATGCAAAAACGATAATATTTGACTATCAAGAGTTGTTTATTAGCAAGGCTACGATGATTCCGATAGATTCCTTGTGTATCGATAACTCCTAAGGGGTTTTCTTTACTTCCTCCCACCACTAGCAGGTGTCAATCCCGAGGGCGATACGAAATCACACGAAAACCCCGTAAAACCGACAAAATGGGCCAGTGGAAAATTTATAGCCCGTTGGGGGTCTTGACTTCTCCGAGTGAATGAAACTTTTTGGTAAACACAGAGATTGAATTATTGGCCGACAAGGGAAACCCCTAAAAAAATACAAAAATCAAAATAAAAAAGAGCGTAGAGTGGCGTAGCTAACAAACTGGTTAAGCGATCACTTGCCGTACTCGTGGATGCCACGAAACTTGGCGCTACAAAACTATGAGGCTTCAGAAATTCCCGGGACTGTGACTGAGTGCTCTTGACATTAGGGCACTTTCACTTTCACCTGCCGCCACTAAGGTGCCTAATTAGAATTGTTCTCGGGTTATCTCACAGGTGCCTGCCTCTCTCTCTCCGGCGAGATTATTATTCTTAGTTATGCATAGTTCATGCCTGGCTGCCCTAATGGAATTCGGTTCGGATCTGTCCGCTCTCTGTGACTGTATTTTCTCGCATTGTTTTTTAGACAATAACTGGAATTTCTTGCAATTACACTGACACGTAGCTACGAGTACATAAGTACCTACACAGAAATATATCTCGGATCTGGCATCTCGAAGCCACCGCCAAATTTATGGCCCGCAAATGAAAGTTCGATCTAATTTAATGGTGCGTCAGCATTGCAAACAAGTGTCGCCGAGTATCTGGCAGATAATTTGGACACACGTCCGTCTCATGTCTCCTGTCGAAATGAAAACAAACTGATTATCTCTCCCCAGACGCTAAACAATGGCTTCCATCGGCAGAACGAACGCGTGCTCCAGAATCGGTGTGTTAAGTGCCATTAAAACCCATCATCCCAAGTCCCCTAAAAACGGTGCCAGGCGGGGGGTGTTAATCTCGATCACTAATCCAGCTGTCAGGAGGCTGCTATTTGATTTGTGATCCCATCAAACGAGTTGCAAGTCAATGAGAGCGAAAAATAACTTAACTCGGGATTCGGCTGATGGTCTCGTCACGACACAATCGCGGATTGTTTAAGTTTTAGCAGACAACGAGAAATTAGGTATTATTTAGGGGGAAATACCCTACGGGCTGGGAGTTTGAAGCTTACTAAAATTAAGGTTTTAAATGTATATTTTTAGAAAGAATTCCTTGAATTTCTTTTAGTCCCGAGACTGCCTTGAGTAATTTTTAAACCTTACCTAATTTATTTAGAAAGAGCCCTAAAGTTTTAAGAAATTTGTTTAGGGGCCATAAGTAGATTTAAAACTTATTTAGACCAACAAAAAACATATGTTATTTGCATTTAATAACCCGAAGGCACTAAAAACATTTTTAAGAGGAAATAACTAAAGTTAAACCCTATTTAAAATCAAAACAAATATCACTTTCCTTGCTCACTTCTAGGCACTCTTATTTTTTTAATTTACCTGCCAGATTTTTCAGGAATTAGCCAGCTAGAACCCTGAAGCTGCTCATTAATTGATTAAACAATACTACTTTTATTTACAGTCCCAACAAACACTAAAACGCTGATGTAACTCCAGTTCCCAATGCATTTTTAAGCTGTTTTACAATTTACTATTTAACATTTAAATATTGTTTTAAAAATCCCTTGTGACTGTACCGAATTAATTGTGTTACAATAGCCGAATGTGGTTTTATTGTGGTTTTTAGTTTACCCACCGATCTCGTGCTAGGCACTAAGGTTCCCCACAAACCCCACAACCTGTTAATGGATCAATCAGTGACTAAAATAACTCAATGCTCCGTTTGCAAATCGATTATGGGTTTATGTAAAATAGGAAAGGTCTCTGTCTCTGTCGGTCTTCCGCTGCCAGATGACGCGGCATTTTCCAATTTTTCCAACCTAAATAAATATCACCCACAACTCGCAGATCACGCTATGCTCTCGTAGCTTGTAAATCCGCATTTACCTGGGTTTTTGTTTCACGTGTCGTCGTGTCCAAAGGGGGCGGAGAATTACTACAAAATAATTGCCAGCCAATGCAATTACACATCCTCCGTTGGATTCTATCGCAACGAGAGGGGGTTTGATCCAATTACATTCCGTTACACATTTTTTGCACTCCAAATTAATAGGTGTAAATGCATTACAGATCCGACATAGGTTATAGTATATAGTAAGTATATAGGCATGAGCTCCCTTTCAGTGCTGCTTGGAAACTGATTTAAAAAACCTAAACACCTAAGAAAGAACTTAAAACGTATTAAAATTAAACCTAAATATATATTTTAGGAGGAATTTGGAATGATAAATATGGCTTTTTAATTATATCGCTCGATTGCGTTCAGTTCTTGACGTTAAAAGTGTTTTATGCTAATTCCCAGTGGCTTTTGTACGTCACATCCTTAGATGCAAATTCAGTTTTATTATTGCTTTTAAATGTTTAATATAAATTGAGAATTCTTCAAAAAGATAACTACGTAATAAGGTAAATTAAAAAATATATATTAATAATATTTTGAAAATAAATTAATGACACAAATAAAGGAATACAACATTTTAGTGTGCAAATAATGTTAATTTATTTATTTATTTGTAGCTTTTGTAGCTAAATTAATTAACCTCGAGAGCTAAATAAAAAAATCCCCTTGCTAATATGATGAAATATAATAAAACAATGCTCGTTATTGTTGAAAGAAGCTGGTTAGTCGCATATAAATTAAGTAAAATAAATAAGTTAATTGTCAAGTCACTTAAAAATATTTAATTATGAAATTCAATATTTTTAAGCCTCAATTTACAGTAAACAAAGTAAAGAATCTATCAAAAAAGGTTTAAGACCGGCAGCACTGTTGCACAACCCGACGAGAAGTGCGATTCTCAAGCTCTTAATATGCAAAACGTGCTGTTCTGTTTGAACTTGGCCACAGACAAGTTGGCCCGGTACCCGGCTGAGTCAAGTTAAGTTCCTCAATACTTTAGTGTAGTGTTTACACCCCCTCCTCTGCCAGAGCCGGTGTCACATGGAAATTCAAGTTCAAGTGTCTGCCGCTCAATGGAAATCGATCGAACTCCCGCTAAATTGGCAAGCTTCATGGTTCGGCCCCGCCAATACCTAAGCTAAAACGTTAAGTACATTGTACACCGATGTTGGCCATATACATATGCGATTTTTGGCTTTTTGAGCGGGCCGTTGCGCATGTTAATGGCCACCTGATAGCCGATTTTGGCCCGCGATTAACGCGCACCAATGACATTGATTGGGTACTTCCACCCCCGCATCCAGGAGGTAAGTAATCCCCGTCTATAGAGTCCAGAGTCTAGAACTTGGGTATTCAGATAGTGATCGCTTGCGGTTTTTGAACCAAACTTATTACACAGATAGTTGTGGGGGGAAAATTCGTTGTGGGAAATATTATATTTATATTTTTAAAATTATATTCTTGAGAAAATTCGGATTATTCAGTAAAATTTGATATGTTAATCATTTGTGGTTACCTGGGTTCTCCCTTATAGTTTTCTTTCCCAAAAATATTAAAAAAAAACCCTTTAATTATCACAGACTCTTCCCCCAATTCTTCTCTCTGTGTAGATGCTTTATATGCAGATTTCCATGGGGATTTCTGTGAATGCAAAAGCGTAAAGTAACGTCACAGCCATATAATTTTATCACCTATTTGTTATAGGCAATTCGGGCATCCGATATTCACTGGGGCGTACGTTGTCTTAGGCCCGTTGCCACCTCGTCGACGTCAGAGCCAGGAGAAGATTTCACAGCCATTATGGGGCACTCACTCACTCGCTCCCAGCCATAACTCGTTAACATCTTAACGCGATTTAATGTTGGCCAAAAAAGTGAGGTGGCAGCTACGTCAGCTGGCAATCCTCATTTCGGCTTTTAGAGCAGCTAATTCGAGGAAATTTTCCGCGCCACTTGTCAGCCCGCAAAACAGAGTCTTTCACATCCCCTATCTAATCGAAGCGCCCCGAAATTAATTACAAATCCATCAGTTGACGATTTGGGCGACAAGCGCCATAAAGCTCTAATCGGCCACTTCCGCAACAAAATAAGAAGTAAGAGGGCTAAGCAATAAATACACATTATAAAATCCCGAAATCAGTTTGTCAAAACAAATAGAGAGCCTCCTCTAACTGCTGCGATAAGGTGAAATGGAGGCATAAATAATAAATCTCCGCCAGATCTAAATTCCTTTACGCTCCAGCACACTGGAGCTATGCCGTGCAAATTGTAATTGTCACAATTTTACAAAGCGAAAAAAAACACAACAAGTCTGTCTAATTGTAAAGGCTGGCTAAAAATCCCAGACAGGTTTCATCATAAGCTTTTGTTGGCTTATTTTTAGTTTGTAGTCACTAATAGTAATTGGGGGTATAAATTGATAATTTCGGTACTTGAATTTTCATTTGAATTTTAAATTTAAAATGCGCGCGATTAATCAGTACATTCCGTGCATTCCAGCGTGTTATTAAGTGTAGTTAAACTTTTAAATTAATGCTGAGAATGTAGACTGATTATTGCATTTTAAAAGTCCATTTTTAACTTTGATAAAGTGAATAAATGTAAAGCTTAAATTACTATTTGCTTAATTTTGTCTACATTTACTTAAATATTTATAAGCTTATCTATATATATATTATCAGTGTGGAACTATTAAATTTAAAACTATAATTTGGTAAAAAAATATGCAAGTTAAATACGTATACGTGATAAAAATTCAAAAAGCACGCACTTTATATCCCTATGTCTATCGATAAAACTGTCGACTTTGAATTTAGCCATGTTTTCCACCCCTTAATCATAGCCATGACACGAACATCGTTACGTTTTTGTTACTACGTAGGTTGATTACGTCCTTGTTTGTTTGGTGTGACCAGCTGTCATTGAGAAGAAAATCCCCTCTTTTTCAGCTGAATAAACCAGTGCTGCCATTTTAGCTTTTTTTCAGGCTAGATCCAGTCTATTTGAAAATGCAAAAGCTTATAGCCTGAAATATAGCCTATTCTAAAGTTCATAATGCTTTCGTGACTTCAACCGAATATTTTAGAAGCTTAAATATTTTTACAGCGAAACCACTTATGTATTTGAAACGTCAAATTCTAAAAATTATTATTTATGCATTTTTCCACATTTCCCATTTTTAAAATAAAGATGATATTTGGTAGAAACCAAGTTGACCTGCCTCATTCTTTAAATGGAATAAAAAATATGCTACAATATGCCGATCAAACCCATTTACATCTTGATCGAATGGTATTGTAAAGCTCTTTGAAACTCAATACTAAGATTTAGCAAGATTGGATTAGATCAGTATAAACATACAAAAAAAATAATAAAGAAGTTAGTACAAATAAATTATCAAGTTCCGTTTTAGTGCCAAACTAGAAACTATTTAAGTTATTTGCAATTTATTTTTTGTTAATATTATTATAATTATTAACCGTCACAAAATTGGAGATCAGAAACGATTAAAGTTGGCTCCGTCACTTTTATCTCCCCTCGATAAGAGGTGTTTTGATTGTTTATTTTTAATATTTTGAAAAAATACTCAAAAATAACCAAAGAGTATTCTACTTGGGTAATTCAATGAAATGCAGACATATAATTTAATTAAATTTTTATAGTATTAAATTATTTAAAACAGCTAAAAAATAGCAAAAACAACAGGTTCCAGTGTTAGGTCACGCCAAATAGCCATATCTAGCCAAAAACTAGCTAAGTTGGCAAACACTGGCGCTAATCAGAACGTGCTGCGATTTTCCCAACTTTTAACAAGTAAAAATCATCTCTTTTATTATAATTCAAATTGCAGGCAGTGTGCCTCGTTAAAACCGTTGACATATTAAACAATTACGTTAAATTTCTCGCTTTAGAACACAAACAAGATGGCGCAGAGCAAACTGAACGATCTGGCTGGCAAGCTGGGCAAAGGTGGACCGCCGGGACTGGGAATTGGACTGAAGGTCCTGGCCGCCGTGGGAGCTGCTGCTTATGGTGTTAGCCAGTCTCTGTACACGGGTAAGGATATGCCGAATGCTATATATCAGCCGATTTCTCTGGGAATAAGTAGAAAACATGGAAACAATAGCGGCATGTGGACATAACCTCAATTGGGTTTCGTATGGAAGTGTGTGTATTTCAGCGGTATTTGCCGGATTTCATAACTAACAATTGGTTTTGCACAATGTTTATGGGAATTTAGGGGGTCTAAGCATTGCTTAATGATTAATTTAGTTAACCTTTCTTAAGGGGGGTCTTTAATTTGCTTGGGAATTCAGTATATATTCCTTGGTTTCATCTTTCGATTGTTGCATAACAACAAACTCCATTTATGTTGAATGAATCTCTTGTTAGGTTCGGCCCAAGTCCATAAAAACGTACTTCTCTTTGATAACAATTCAATTAATAACTTAATTAAACAATGCCCTTCAATTATAATTAAATTTAAACCCTCTTTACCCTTCCAGTCGATGGTGGTCACCGTGCCATTATCTTCAGCCGCCTGGGCGGCATCCAGAGCGACATTTACTCCGAAGGCCTGCATGTGCGCATTCCCTGGTTCCAGTACCCCATCATCTATGACATTCGCTCACGTCCCAGGAAGATTTCCTCGCCCACCGGCTCCAAGGATCTGCAGATGATCAACATCTCGCTGCGTGTGCTCTCGCGTCCGGATTCGTTGAATCTGCCCTTCCTGCACAAGCAGCTGGGCGTGGACTACGATGAGAAGGTGCTGCCCTCCATTTGCAACGAAGTGCTGAAGAGTGTGATTGCCAAGTTCAATGCCTCGCAGCTGATTACCCAGCGTCAGCAGGTAAGTTTAATATAAATTAGCATACTAAACAGATAATAATTGAAGCTGTGTGTGTGATAGGTCTCCCTGCTGATCCGCAAGGAGCTGGTGGAGCGCGCCCGCGACTTCAACATCATTTTGGACGATGTGTCCCTCACCGAGCTGAGCTTTGGCAAGGAATACACGGCCGCCATTGAGGCCAAGCAGGTGGCCCAGCAGGAGGCCCAGCGGGCAGTGTTCTTTGTGGAGCGCGCCAAGCAGGAGAAGCAGCAGAAGATTGTCCAGGCCGAGGGAGAAGCTGAGGCCGCAAAAATGATATCCTTTTACAAAAACTTTCTAGATCTTTCTTGAAAGCTTATAGTGGCTAGTAATCAGTGGGAATTCCTTATATTTCTATTGGTTACCAGCTAACTTTGGCTTGACAGGGGTCTGCTTAATCCTTAATCCTTTTTAATTGCCTTTCCAATGGTTCTCCTTAACCGATATGTTCACTTAGGTCTGGCCGTGAAGCAGAACCCAGCCTACCTCAAGCTGCGCAAGCTGCGTGCCGCCCAAAGCATTGCCCGAACGGTAGGTTTAGGCCTTCTTTAACTATGTTTCACTCAAAAATAATGTAATACCCTTCCTCCCACAGATTGCCAGCTCACAGAACAAGGTCTACCTCTCAGCGGATAGCTTGATGTTGAACATCCAGGACTCTGGCTTCGATGACATGACCGAGAAGGTTTACAAAAGTAAATAGCTCTTGTTTTGATTAACCGAAAAGAGTTTACTTTTTAAGTTGCAAAGAAAACACACACCACACCCGTGTGCTTAGACCTTAGACCTTATAAATGAGTTACTTCTAACGCGTTCTCCGTACTCCCTCTCTCTATTTTTTCCCACCAAACTTTTTTTGGTTGGTTCTGTTAACGTTTCCACGCAGTAGCCGAAGACTTGGACTAGGAGGCGATCGATCCACATTCGTTGTTAATTAATTAATTAATTCTTTGAGCTAGTGCCTAAGTTCCGTTTAGTTTTAACCACTTGAAAAGCGGCGCCTTGCGTCGGCTTATCCAAGTGCGCTTGGTGCTCGGGGACAGCTTCATCCCACATCCGTTCTCCGGGCACCAAGAGCACGCCCCTCCGATGAGTCGACGCGGGCCGGCGGCCCTCGCATCAGCATTTAACTCTCCCTCTTGTCCTGTCCCCCATCATGATCATTGAGAGAGAGTCGCGTGAGACGGAAACTGATAATAAATGCGTACTTAGAACTGTCCATCGAGCGTTGTAAATGTGGAAGCCCCAGCTTCCTCCTCCACTAATCCCTAATTCCACATCCAACCACATCTTTTGCAGTTGGCACTGGTTTGCCCAAGGACTGGCTGGATGCTAAGAAACTAGCCTCGCAGGTGGCCCAGCCGGAGGGCTCCGGGGACCAGAAGAAGAATGTGGGCAATGTGGCCACTAACCTGGCTCAGAAGATGCTGTGACCTGCTTCTACCTTCAGGAACCGAACCTAGTACAAAGCGCAGACCTGGACGTGGGACTACGAAACACTTGCTTATCGTTTTAATAATTGCGTGTATAAAATACATAAGAATAGTACATAAGAGTGTATATAGTATATATAATTCAAGTGTATATAGAGGTTTATGTATGTAAATTGTAGGCAGATTAGGTAGATCCGGCGAAGGCTTTCCCATGTCGTGTGTGTTAGGTGTGGCGTGAGAGAGAGCGAGATCTTGACTAGAGACATGAGGGTGTGCCGACTCCGACTCCGACTCCGATGTGTGTGTTCATCCTTCCTCTCCTTCGTCGTATAACTATATATATTCCTATATTCCATAACGAACTCGAACAATCAAATTCCTGCATTAGGCGCGTGGGGTTAGCTTTTTGTTGTATTTAAAGTATTTAAATCTTTTGTAAGGTGGCTTAGAAGCGACGCGACATGGACCAGGATCAGGCCGTCGCCGGTGGCTTAACTCCTCCTCCTCCTCCTGATACTCCTCCTTCGCCTCCAGCGGATGCTCCACTCTCGCTGCCACTGCTGCTGGCATTGCTATTGGCCCGCCGGCTCTCGGCCAGGCCGGGTGTATCCCTTCGATGGCGACGCAGCGTAGAGCTGGCCGAGGGCGCGGAGCTGCTCAGCGCTATGTTGGCCGTAAAGGCCGCGGCCTCCGCTCGACTGGGGACGGTCAGGGTTCCACCCACCCCCGTTGATGCTGGAGGTCCTGGTACTGCTCCTGTCCCATTACTAACGCCGCTCGCTGCAGCTGCGGCGAAGGACTCGGTTATGCTGGCCAAGGGTCATAAGTTCGTCGTCTGGACCAGTCCGCGCTCCAGGTGGAAACACTCCAGCACCGCCGCTCCCACGGAGCTGCGACGCGCCACCATGGCATTGACCACGCTCCACTTGTTCAGGCGGGGATCGTAGCGCTCCACGGAGTTCAAGGAGGAGCTGCCATCGTTGCCGCCCAAAGCGAAGAGGGCGCCCTCCACCTCGACCACCTCGTGGGTGGATCTGGAACAAGGATCAATTTTTAATATAAAAAATAAGGAATACCCTCCAGCCTTAACCCCTTCCTCACCTCCTCGAGTGCATGGCCGTGATGGGCTCCCAGCTATTCCTTCTCAAGTTAAACCGCTCGCCGCTGGACATGCACATGGTGCCATCATTGCCTCCAATGCAGTAGAGATGCCCATCCGTGGAGGCCACTCCGCAGCTGCTCCTCCTCGCGGACATGCTGGGCACCGGCTGCCAGCGACCCACACGCGGATCGAAGCGCTCCACGCTCGACTGATAGTTGGTGGAATCGAAGCCACCCAGGCTGTAGATGCAGTTCTCCAGCACGGCCAGCCGGCAGTACCTCCTGCGCGTGCTCATGGCAGGACAGGAGCTCCAGATGCCAGTGAGCGGATCATACCGCTCCATGCTGCTCAGACAGGAGGCGCCATCGTAGCCGCCGCAAACGTAGATCAGGGCGTCGTAGGAGCAGATGCCCAGGCAACTCCGCTTAGTGCCCATCGGGGTGATGTTGCTCCACTTGTTCGTCAGCGGATTGTAGCTCTCCGCCGTAGCCAGATCACTGACCCCATCATAACCACCGACCACGTAGAGCTGCTTGTGCAGGGCCGTGACCCCAGATCGGGAGCGTCGCCACAGCATGGGGGCCACGGGACTCCAGCAGTTGGTCCTCGGATTGTAGACCTCGCACTCGTTGTGGATGGCAAAGAGGCTGCCACCACCCACGGCGAACACATAGGGTTTCATGCCTTCCGGCCGGCGCTCCTGCGTCCGCTGGCTGCCCATCAGGCTGCGCTGCTCCGGCAGCAGGTGGTACTTCATGGCCTCCAGCAGCAGCTCCTTGCACTCGGAGTCGTCCCGCATCAACGTCTCCGTTTCCACGCAGCTCATAAGAAAGTCCCGACTTACTAAAGGGAGTCTGACATTGGACATCAGCTCCGCGATGTGGAGTCTCCGCGAGGGCAGATCATGCTTCACCCAGTTGATGACGGCTCCGAATACCCTTTCCTCGGAGCTGATGTTCAGCTGGCTGTTGGAGATCAGCTCGCGCACCTCCTCGAAGGGCAGGAGGAGGAACTCCTCGGTGCCCACCACCTGCTGGAAGTTCTGCAGGGCGTACTTGTGGCTCCGCGTGTGCAGCTCCTTGCAGGAGTGAGCGTCCGCAAAGCTGCGGATGCCCAGGCAGTTGGAGGGATGCAGCTGGCGCAGCAGGAACTTGCAGCAGGCATCCCGCACCGAGTGCATCTGCAGCAGCCCGGAGGCAGGCAACAGCACTTGGACGTTCTGCTCCGTAATCGTGATCTCGCCGGTGTACGTGTAATCGATCAGCTGCCTCAGAGCCGAGCTGTCCACGTCGTGGAGCCGGACCAGGCCCTGTGTGCGCTCCAGCATGTCGTCTAATGGAAATGGATGGGTGAGTAAGGAATTAAATTACTATTCAAGGGGTTTTGCAGGAAAAAAGTGAAGCTCTTAAAGATCAAGAAGGTTTTAATTACGGAAATCGATAGAAATAAATTTCTAAAGTCTAAAGTTTGGAAGTTCGGGCTTCCTAATCCCCACAAAAGCCTTTCCGGCTTCACACTCACCATTGAACATTGCATAGAAATAGGGCGACACGGAGGCCAGGACCACACGATGAGCATGGATGGTGTCGCCGCCCACCTCTAGGCGAACATCGCAGAGCTGTGAAGGAGCAGAGAGAAAAGCTGTTGAGAGGAGTTCTGGAGAAGGGGGCAGACAAAGTGTCCCTTTACAAATCCGATTAATGCCCGGCTACGTGCTCAATTTGCACCCACCACACTCTCAGACAATCGGAATCCTTAGAAGAGAGTCCTTCTGCCTTCCATCAATAACTTTTGACAGGAGCCAGTCCATTGACCTCGTCACAGGAGGCAGTTTTTAATAGCAAAGTGTCGCTTACATCATGGCACCCGCTCTGGTTAAGGCCAACTCATCCGTCCCACCGATATACATTTCACCCGCTGGGCGTCTAAAGCGGCAATTTGCTCTAATAGCCTCCCGCCTGCTCACCCAGCTGAACTCTGGAGAGGAGGAGGCGGTGCTGGGTAGCAATTAATGTTTGCCGACTGCCCAAATAAAACAGAGAAACGAACGAAAGACATTATGTATGCGCCATGTGGGCCTGATGTCAAGTCGGACCTGCGACGACCTCAATCACGCGCCCATTCTAATAAATAAATACTTTTAATTATGTTCACGTCTAAGGCAATTAGTGTGAAAATATATCAAGATATGGCAATTGCGCGGAAGATTTATAAAGAGTATATGGATTTCCTAGTAGCTATTAAATTGGCTAATTTTAATGCCTGAAATTGCTGTGACCATGACCATAAGTTGCTGTGAACTTTATTAATTAAGCTTTGACTTGCAAAGATAAATTCTGTCTTAAAAAAGATAGGATATCTAATTTATTTCTTTAATTTTAAGACAGGGTATCCTCTTATTTCACTCAAAAATAAGCTTTCTTACTCTTTAATCTTAGTCTAAATTTACCCCAAAATCTATTTAATCTACGAAAATATTAATTTCCCCTAGAGAACCCCCAAAGAATTCTCACCTGAGCATTATTCCTCATCTGGTTAATAGCCGCAAAAGAGGCAATGCAGTGCCCGGGATTCTGATGATGGGCCTGGGGCAGAACCTCCTCGTTGGGTCCCGGTGGGCTCAGATCGCTGGGCGTCTGTGTCGAGTTATTGCTGGTGGTGGTGACATCCTCGTTGTTGCCACTCGCCTCGCCAGAGCTGCAACGGGAATTTGACGAGCTTGTGAATCCCAGTTCTCCGCCACGAAATCAAGTTTTGTAAACATAATGATAATGTCGGCGCGACAACGTGTCGGCAAAAACAGAAACAGGAACTGCGAAAAACCCGGGGGTTGTTTATGCTACGTGCTACGTGTTCATGTTTATGTTTTTATGTTGGAGGAATTTTCTCTCTTTTTTTGGGGGTTGAATGGAGCCAGCGGACGTGGAGCTTCAAGTTGCCACTCGAGTTTGGGTTGGTGCACGGAAAGAAATTAGTCTTTGGGTCTTAAATAAGTGAAAAGCAAGATGTTTGCTTTAAAAACCTTATTTTAATATCTTAACTCAATGAAATAAGAGCCCAAAAGTGTGCTTTTTTTATTACTGCATACTTTTGGACACATTTAAAAATTATTTCAAACCTCTAAGTATATTTAAAAAGCTCTAATTTTTTGCTTTGTATACTGAAAGAAATTAGTCTTGGGATTTAAATAAGTGGAAGAGGGCTATTTGCTTTAAAACCCTTAATATTCAGAATTCAATTTTAAATCATTAAAATAAAAGGCCAAAAGTATGCTTTAATTTATTTCTTACAGCAGAGCCTGGTTTAAATCTTTAGTGCATACTTTTTAACACCTTTTTAAACTAAATTCAAAACTCTAAATATATTTAAAGCATTCTTATTTCATCAAACTTAATTTAATTCAATTTAAATCTTTACTGTGTACTCACTGATTTGATTTCACGGGCAGAAACATTTCGACTCCGTCTGGCTACGGCCGATGAGTGTTTATATATATAAATGGAGCTTTATTTTGGCTCTTCCCTTATCGCAATGCTGCAGCCTGTTCGCTGCTAAAACATTTCCTTGCTTTGGTCCTTGGTTGATGTTTGATGTTGATGTCTTCAGTTCGGTTCAGTCTTTTCATTGGCAGTTCAGCGCTCCAACTTCGGCTGGAATGAGGGCCAAAAATCAATACCTGGGACAATTGTTGTGGCCGCCACCCGCATGGCGGAGAATAGCACCGAATTTAGGTCACATGGATATATCCCTGGCGGGGTTCGGGGTTGACATGATATCATTCCGGCTTGGTTTTCTTTTTTTTTTGGCATGTCAAAGTGAGGGAAGCATCTGAATGAAACTAAAAACTGGGTTAAGTGCCTGCCTCCTTCTTTAGTGCCCTAACCATTGTTCTTGCCACATCCAAGCATTGTTGATGTCAGGATGCGGAGTGGCTGAGGACTTGAAGGACCCAGGAAATGGGGCAGGATGTGGCCTCGCCAAATTGCTTGTCGCATGCAACTTGCGCATTTTGCCAGCGATTTGGTTAAGCTGACAAGCAACAAATCAAGTATGGAAGTAACAAGAGAGTGTCCTCGACTGTGAGATACCCGGTGGCCAAGGGTTCGTAAGTTTAATTTAAAATTAGATGATCATGGCTAAGGTATACTAATTATGCTTTAATTTTTGGGATAAAGTGTATGAAAATGTATATTAAACATGGCCAAAGGTATAAGAAACTGTTGATATGCTGAGTAACACTTTCTGGGAGAGATTGCTGCTTATAAAATGTATCCTGGTAATATATACGATCAAAAATCTATATTTATAGGCCATAAACTTTAATTAAAATATTACAAAATTGCCTTAAATATTCTTGATCTTTTAAGTGCCATATTTAACGATTGTTTCATTAAAAAAATCGTATTTTTAGTATAAACCCCCGTTAAAGGTAAATAAATAATACCGAATCGAATTCTTTGCCAGAGTAATGACCAGCTTTCATCGTATCACGCTTGGAAAGTTCTCTCATTCTCTTTGGGGTCAATAAAACGTGTGTCTCTGGGCAGCACATGTTTGTGAATTTAACGTCACGAATTTATCGCTGCATTAACAGAAAACAAGGCAACAAAAAAATACAAACAGGCAGAGTGTCGGCACTAAGCGCTTGAAACATACAAAATTTCACTTTGCACACAACAACACACACGAATTAACGACAATTTCAGTTTGTGTTTTTAGTTTTTCTTTTATTTTAGTCAGCCAGAAAGCCAGCCAGCCTGCCATGCTTGAGGGCGCAATTGTGCTGGAGGGCAATGTCCGCGGGCGGCGGCTCGTCACCGGCACTCACCCCTAGAGAAAACCCTAGAAGAGAAGCCCCATTAGGCTAAATGTTTACTGCCCTGCCAAATCAAAAGCAGGCCAGCAGCTGCCATCGTGGGACAGCCCTCGATTCGTGTTGCATTTTCGCTATATAGTTTCCCCTTATTTTGTTGCGTTTTTGTTTTTGCTCTTCACTTTTCGGGCGGGGTCAGCAGTCGTCATACAGGGCGTATGAGTAATTAAAGGCAGCCAGCCAGGGTCAGAGCAGACAGAATAATGCGTTGCGTTGTGCGGTTGCCTCTCAGGTCTCCAGTAACTAACACTTTGTGGAAGCAGCAAACGCAGCTAACGGGTTCTTGTGGTGCGGCAAGCGAGCAACAACAATTAAATTATGCTAAAAGTGAACTTAATTCGCCTTTTAGTTGAGCTCACACAGAGGCACCGAGAGAAATTGTTACGAATGGGAGCTAAGAATGATATATTTCTGGTGTATTCGGAGTTGGAAATGTGTTTAAAAATTGTTGGGAATAGTTATGATAATATTTTATCAAGGATAAGTATTCCTCATCAGTATCCAAAGCTGTAGCAACATTCTGTGTGGTTACAACCAGCTTGCAGCTAGAAAATAACAAAGTAGAAAACATTTAAAAGTCAATTTTAGTAAGGATGCAACTATCCCTTGGATTGCTCTAAAATTCCCAACGTTTTCCAGCTGTTTTAAATTTCTAAACTTCACTTTATCTAAGAACCTTGGAGTATCACGAATTTTACAGAAAACAAATAGATAAGATATGCAAATTTCTTTGCGTGCAGCTTAAGGGCAAACACCATGTTTAGCACACACGCAATGCCGCACGAAATAAAAGGGGCACGAAGGAGAGATGGTTTTGCAGGAAACGGAAGTGGGCAAGGTGGAGCAGGAAGTGGGTTTTAGCAAAAGGTGTAACTCCCGCTGACCTTCAGGTCTGTGCGATGAGTGGCTCCCCTTTCTGACTCAACCCGGGTGTAAAAGGGTGGCCACTAAATATAAAACAAACTTTACTAAAAATATGATTATCAGACGCTGAGAGCGAGAGAGGGAAGCTGAAGCCGAAGCTGGTCCCTAGCAACATCTGCTCTCGCCGAGTGTTTGGGTGTGAAATTCAAATTAACCAGCCAGTCGAAAAAAAAATATACAAAATAAGTTTGCTCCGCACGTAGAGCCCCAAAAACCCGACGACCCGAGCCTGAGCGGCAGTCATTCAGTAATATTTAATGCTTTTTGGCGACAGAGCAGAACAAGCGGAGAAAACAAAACAAATAAAAAAGAGCCGCAAAAGCTATACAGAAATTGTGCAAACATTTGTGGACCGGTTGTAGTTTTTTTCGGCCAGAAAGAACAGCACTCGCTTGGCCACCTATGTCGCAGCCCTACCTCCTTCTCCTGCTCCACGTGACTGCGACTGGGACTGGGACCAGCTGAAATCACAAAACTAACAATGCAAAATCCGTAGAGAGCCTTAGATATATATGTGTATATATGCTTCTGCACGCTCCATTGATGATTAACCCACTGGTTGTTGCAAATGCAATATAATTTCTGCGCCCCGCCAAGGTTAACTGCTTTGGCAGTTCAGCGGAAATCAACCGTAAGACTCCGAGTTAGTTACAGTGAATAAGATGCAAATTATAGGAACGAAAGGGGGGTATATTTTGCTGACTGATGAAGCCGAACTTAGGTAGCTGCCAGTTCTCAGAAATCACGGTGACACAGAGATATCCCAAAAGGTCTGTGAAAATATTGTGTTTGGTTCCCACAATTTATGGTTTTTAAATGTCAAACTTTTTGGGTGTTTTTCGATTGTTTATTATCTAAATTATTCAAGATCTAGATAAAGAGAGTGGTAATATTAATCATAGAAAATATTTGAATAGGGTAAATAGCAATTAAGCAAGGGTGAGAGCTTGGAAACCAATTATAAAGTTAATTAGACAATTAATATGTAAGGTAAGCGAGTTCACGATTTTTTTATTTTAAAAATAAAGTTTGTTTTCATAGTACACTTGTTCAAATTTAAGGAGTTTTAATTGCCTTATAAGGTAGCTAACCTTTATGTTATTTTATTTAACTTTTATCATTTAGAAAACCTATGAAAAATATATGTTTTATTTTCTACTCCCTTCAAAAACCTACAAAATTATATAAAACCCAAACCCCCAAAGCACGTGTGCCTCTCAGAATTCATTGAACTCCCCCGCATAATATTTCCCCAAGCATTTAGCACATATTTCGTAGGCTTTTGGCCCAAAAAAAAGAATAATAAAAAGAGCAAGAGGCTCTCGAAGACGCCCGCGCCCCAAACCGAAAATCAAGTGCCAGTGCGTGCTTGGCAAAGAGATTCCCGCGGCCAAATTTGGGATGAGGGTTACATCTGGATGTGGGTTAAGTAAATAACCGACCGAACGACAAACAACAGAAGCCAGCAATGGCCAGTTTGTATTAAGTATACGCCGCGTGAACCAACAGATTGGTGTATTTGGTATTTGGTAATCCGTGTCGAGTTAATTTTCGGGGATGAGGGCTAACGAAAGCGAGTGTTGCCGGCATTTTCGGGGCTTTTGGCTTGAACGGGTCGTCAACCTGCTGGCAGCAGCGCGGGAAATGTGAAAAACAGCCGTTTTCCCCCAAAGGCGCCGGCGCACTGGCGCCGAGAGTTCCCTGGGGATGGTCGCAAAAGGGAGTTAGCAGGATGCAACGGCATGTGCACAAGCTCCTGCCCCTTCTCCCTAAAAAAACCCTGGGGCGCCGCACCTTTTACTTTAAATAAATGTTGTGGCTTTTTGCTCCTTTGTTTTCCTGTTTGCTAAGCTTTAATTCCTTTTAATTGCACTTGAATATTTCGGTGGCTCTTGGTCGAGTCCTGTCCATTGAGGAGTTCACTTTTCACTACGAATTTTAACTGCTGTGTGGCCAATCATTCGGTCGCAACTACAACACAAGAGCTGCTGCTGCTAACGACAACTTCACGGCACGAAAGCTTAAGAGCGACTGAGCGCGAGTCCCCAAAAACCAAAGCTTGGCGTGGAGAGGAACGGTTGGGAATTGGAGCTTTAGGAAAGCTTTGGGGTTAGAGCGAATCTTTTATACGCTACGATTGGGGAGTTGAAATGTGAAATAAATATTATAAAAAGGTGCCTGTTTTGGTTTTTAGGCTTGAGTAAAAGTTCTGTGGAAATAAATTAGAGATAAAACTTTAGAAAAAACTTTTTTAAATTTTAAAATACATTAATTTTCTTTATAAAAAAATATTTTTAATAAAATATAGTCTTGTTAGGAAATGTTTCCAAAATTAAAGTAGAATTCCATGATAAACATGGAAATTATTAAACCACAAAGATGCTAAAGCATGCTAAAAGCAGTGTTACATCGATGTGTTGCCAGCAACCAAAAAATGTTGATCAAAAAGTTGCCTAGCAACATTTTTATGTGCATTCCGCAATGTTAAATTAAAGTTTACACACCCAGAACCCCATAAATTAGAGCCTTATTAGATTTATTAATTTAATTAAAACTAAAATATAATAAAATCATAATGCATTGAGTCCTCATATTTAAATTATATTTTAAGCCTTCAGAAACCATTTAAAAATTTATTAAATACTCTACAATAATAATTAATGTTACCCCTAACAAAAAAGCAATTAAAAAAAATTTTTCCCTGGCTACTCCCCGTGTACAATGTAGAACGTAGAAATAGTAACTAAAATGCACCACCGCCATAAGTTGACTTGAACTTGTAATTGAGGCTTAATTAACAAACTGTTTGTGCGAGAAAGTTTTGCTTAAACGCCGTGCAGACAAAGTTGGCCATGGTGGCCAATGGTGGAAAACCTCCTGACCTCCGGTCTCCTCGGTGCTCGGAACTCGGAACTCGGAGCTCGGACTCCGGGCCATTAGCACGCCCAGCGTGTGCCACAAAAGAAGCTGCAAGCTCCCGGCACTCGCACTGCACACAAATCCAATTAGGAGCCACCTTGGCAGCCACTGGTGGCCGCCAGGGTCCGAGCACAGCTCCTGGCCGGCTCGATGGCAGAATGGATAAATGGATGCACGGCTCACAATGGCCGGCGCTAACCACTGACCCAATTATGCTAATACGGTGGCCAGGACTCAAAGGCGAAGCGAAGCCTTTGACGTCACGTCAGGATGTCTGGGAATCCAGAGAATAAAGGATGAACCGGGAGCCGCGATAGCTTAAATCCGTGCCGTGGCAATATCAGCTGCTTGGGGAAATTGCGCAATATGACAGGATAATTGCATAAAAGGACCCTTTGGCACACCTGAGCCTTATTGGCTGTATGAGTATGACTGGATGGAGCAGCATGAAGGCTGGCATGGAATGGAATGGCATCCAAAGCGCCACTTGGACACTTGACTCCCAATTGCCAGTGCTATTTGCCATTTCCGTGCATATTAGAAAATTGCCGAAGCTCAGGTCGCACTTCACAAAACCCAAGCAAAGGTGACACGTCCATCCTGGCTGGTGCGCATGTCCCCAGCGTCCTTTACTAGGCGAGGACTCGTCGTCGTCGACTTCGTTCCCTCTTCGTGGGGCAACAGGTGCTCGCAGGTGAAAACTAAACTAGAAAAAGGAGACGATGGCGGTGGCGGGTCTCCGAAAGGATTCCCGTGGAGTTGGGCTGGGTTCGCGACCCTCGAGCTGCTATAAAAACGCACGGTGCCAGCGACTTGGCCGTTAGTCGACTTCGCCCCTCCGGCGTGCAACTCGATCTCCCGTCGTGGGAGCAGTTCCCTTTGAAATCGTCCAGAGTGTGTCCAGGCCTCGCCGGAAATGTGTTTGGCAACTATTTAGCCCGCGTTGGTGTCTCCGTAGACTGTAACTTGACCACGAAGGAAACCCTCGAGAAACAGCCAAAAGATGTCTCACCTCCTGATGAGGCGGTGGATTCTGTTGATGGTGTTACTTTCGGCAGGTAAGTTATACGGTCGGTTCATAGGTCCCAAATGATTCACAAATATCGGTTTAGTTACCAATAAAATAGTTTCATAAAACCATAAAGGTACCTAGCTTCAAAAAGTTAAAGTTTGTATACCTGGAAGTTTGCTTTTGAATCCACAAATACCTCTGGTAGTTATGTGATACAATCAACAGATTTTAATACAATTAAAACCGTAATTTTGAAATTGTAAAAAAATTAGAATATCTCGCCAATAAGTTACAAAACAAGGAAGTTATGTCGATTTTTTTTTGTATTCTTTAAAAATATTGTTATAAAAATAAAATCGTAGTTATAAAATCGTAAAAAACTACCATATCTTAGAGGCAGTTATAAGATATAGTCATACACGACCTACATTAGAAGGAAGGCTAAAACTGAGAGATTAGTTTGCTTAGAAAATAACGGACAGGCAGACGGACAAACGGCATATAAGCTAGTTATACTGTATTCACTTATTTTTACTTATTTTGAATATTGGTTTTTCTTACATATATCAAGTATAGTTACTTCTAATTTTATAAAATTCCCCAGAAAGAAATATCCCGCTGAGTAAAGAGCACAGAATTCTTTATGGAACGGGGAGCGTACAATTCAGGTACATGAATCTCTGGCTTACCACTTGCTGAATAGGTGATGAATCCCTAAGATCATCTCTGTTACACATAGAACTCCTCAAAGAATTCGTTCACCACCTGAAGCAAAGTCCGACTGGGATGTTAGCTTCACTGAATTGAGAACTCTTGACTTAGATCTCATAGAATCTAGTGTTTTCAGATAAACGCTCAGGCAAATCTTCTAAATATAAATTTAATGAGTTTAATAAGCTAATCTCTGATTAAACATAATAATTCTCAAGCTCAGCTTACGTCTCCAAATTCGACTAATTCTTTTCCAAAATGTTAAACTAAAGAAACATGCAGAAAAAGCCTTTGCACGAGTTTTTCTTTAAATTTTCCATTTTAATTTCTTCGTTTAAATATTGTTTGCTGATATTTCCGCAGAGCTTAAATTGCTGAAAGGGTGGAAAAAGGGAGTTCCTTTAAAAAAAAACTATCCCCTGCCTTCTATGGTACTCGCTTTCATTGCTCGACACTTTTGTCAAATTGAAAGTTGACCTTTGATTAGGAGTCACATTGCGCCTATCACTAATTAAAATCTGTAGCAGGGGCGGGAGCGGAAATTGGATGTCATACCCTTTTTTCGTGAAAGCCACCCCTGTTCGCGGCTCCTTGGGGAACCCACAATTAATGGGCCATTCTCCCGATACGTATTCCTACCGACAGCTCCACTGCGAAACGCACCTTTCGGCGGAGCAGAAGCAACAACTGGGGACCAGCAGACGACCCAGAGCCGTGACCTACGAGTGCCGCCGGGGTGGCAGCGCGACTGGGAGTTGGATCCGGACTGGGAGTCCATAGGGAGCGGACTGCTGCCGGCGCCGCCGACGTCACGAGCCTTCGACAATGACCTTTATCCCGCCGACAGCGGAAATCCCCAACAGCCGAAATCGAGCAGCACGGAAATGGACAACCAATTGGCTGGCGGCTATTTCCAGGCGTATCCGGAATTTTTGGGCCGCCAGTGGCATTTGCAGCAGCTCAAGCAGCTACAGGTGCAGCACAAGTGGCAATCTCCGCCAGTAGCGACCGTCAAGGGCAAACGGACGCCTATACAGTGGCCACCACCCGGCGACGGCGGCAACGATGACGATGGCGAGGAGCAGATGCCGCTGACCGGACAGCCACGTTATCCGTTCGCCTACGCCTACAACTTGCCCTGGAAGCGCAAGCACCTGACGCCGTCGCTTCGCTACAGGCCATCGATCAGTGCTGGTGGGTATCCGGGGGGCTACCTGCGACACCTTTGTTAGTGCCATTCTTCTTGGTTTTCTTTCTAGGAGCCATGACCAATCTGGGGGACTTCTTCAACCGGCTGGAGGCGAACGTCCGCTTCGCGGAGCAATCGCAGCTGGGCGAGTCGGAGACACGGCTGCTGGAGGGCAAGCATCCGCATCCGCTGCAGCACTTGCCACCGATGCCGCCCGACGATGCCCCCGAGCCCGATCCCGTCCAGCAGGAGGAGCAGGACCGCAAGACATCAAAGCTGCTCCATGCCCTGCGCAGCTACCGGCCCTCGCAAAAGATACGATCTTTGGTCTCGCGCAATCCGCAGGGCTATCGCTCCCAGCTCATTGATCCCAGCTACATGTGGCTGGGCCTGGGTAAATGACCAAGAGTCCAGCATCAACCAGCCCTGTCCCTCCAGCAAGAGCTCCTCCTTCGGAAGCTTCAACGAATGCCGCTCCCTATCACGGTCTAAGCTATGTATGTATGTATGTCCCTCTGTGTGTGTAGAAAATATATATATTTAAAGGCAATTCTGGGTTTCTAAGATAATTACGGTGGTAAGTATGATGAGGAGCAGAAAATCATATCAAGCTTGCAGGATAATAATTAAGGATTAGTGTTTAATATATGTATTTTAATAATAGGCAGCTCTGCTACTTCGGAGGCTTTATGGAACCTTCATCAGAACTGGTAATGGGGTCTTAGAATAACAATAATAGGTAATACAAAATCCCATTTATATAAGGGCGATTCATGTGATAGTTTCGTTAATAGTGTCATAAGTGACTCCTTAAATATGTTTTAAAAAAATTATTGATTGGTTGGCACTCCCTGATAGTTTCTGCCACTGTTCTGCGGCGGGATAAGCGGACGCTGGAGGTCGCTGTTGCGCTGAATCTGCTTGTAGAGGGAATATATGCCATAGTACAGATACCAGCTGAGAACTGAAAGGAGTAAAGGGGATCCGTGAAAGAAAAGTCAGCACAAAGCTGGGGATTTACTCACCAATTGCTAGCACGGAGACCAAGATGGAAGGCACGGCAGCCGCCGAGCTGACTTGCGCCCACATTCCGATTTGGGTGGCAATGCCAAAGACCAGTGAGAGCGCGTTATTGAACAGCCAGGGAAGCAGGTACAGATGGCGTTCCTGAAAACAATTAATTGTTTTTAAAGTTAGCTTAATATGAGATCGTTATCTTAGAATTATTAGAAAGTCAAGAGCCTCAAGACGTAAGGCTTTCACTCTAGATTATAGATAAAATCAACTATTGTTGATACCATCCTAAAACTGAAGCTATCGATGCTTTTTTATTATAACTGATCTATGATTCATGCTGCTTAACTTATCAATATCTTTTACCTTATCTGGGTTTTTGTTTATATATGATACCCGCTAAGTACTCGGCGAGTTCAAGGTAAATGGTACCTATAAAGTACATATTTCTTATTAAATCTGATGGGACCTATAAAGCACTTACATATTTCTAATTAAATCTGAAGGGAAACCTCTTTCTTTCTCTTGCAAATATTTAAAATAGAATAAAAGACACTTCAATGTTTCTCTATACCAAAGTTCCTTTGGCGCCGCCGCCAAAAAGTATGCAATGATTTACGACAACTGATAAAAGGGCTTTTTTTTGCTCGGTTCAGCAATAATAAGCGCCTGATTACGAATCTGTGAGTCATAAAGCAAGCGGAACTCTGTCAATAATTGGCACGCTATCTGTCTATATAATTTTCCTGGGAACATCATTCTCCTCTTACCTTAAGAGTGCCCACGATCAGCATGCCCGAGGCCAGGAGGTTGATCACCTGCAGCGCCAGGTAAATGCTTAGCACGATCACAAGGGCTGAAAGCAGGAAGGGGGTTAAAATGTTATAAATACAGGCATTTGTTTATATATATTATTGAGTTCTCACCGGTGCGCACTTGGTCAACCGAGAGGCTAGTATCTTTGCTATCATCGACGATTTGCTGGGCGATTTGATCGGCGTATCCCAGACTGACGGACGTGAGGATCACGGCCAGGATGGAGAATATCACTCCTATCCAGCCAATGCAGACACCATAGGTGCTCAGCCGAATGCCACAAACGGAGGTAAGCATTTTCACTGGTTTCGGGTAATTCCCCTCTATGGCAGACAAAGAAAATAATAACAAAAAGCTGTACGACTCGCCGGGCGGCGCAAAACTGCAATTGCGAAATAAGTCGCAGTTATCGTTTATTACTTAGGGATGGACGCGAATCAAAGCACTCACGACGTGACACGAGCAAGCTTACAAATAT